>OY987257.1:30943215-31061736 GCA_963920725.1 Rhamphomyia laevipes
ATACCTTTAATTTTATATTAATATGTTACGGAATAGTGACATACAAAGTGAATATCTTTGTAATATCAAAATTATGAAATTTTTATTTATTTGTATTTATTTATTACTAAAAAACAAAAATTATTGAATCTCTTGTGCCATATAAATAAAATTAGTTGACATAATTGCAATATTATTAGGTTAAGTATGTAGCCATTTAATTTGTAGTCGCTAATATAATTATAGAAATTATATCTTTAGAAATTCTAAATATAAATTAAATTCATTTAAATTATATTTTTGAAATTATTTATTGTTCAGACAACACCTGGGCAATTTTTAATATAAATAGTTCAATGTATGGTGAACTGCGAAACAAAAAATGTCGAGGATTTCCTACTAAATCCTCATCTACTGTATAAAATTAAATTTAACATTTAACATTCTATAAGTTTTATATCCTTTTATATAGTTAAAACAAAATAAAAATTAATTTATTAATACGCAGTAGTTGAGTATTTTCTTTCATTTAAGTAAATTTTCAACTTTCTTTCCTTATTAGCATAAAACTTATATGAATTGCATTCATTGTCATACAACCAGTCAGAACCTAATATATATCTGACTAATAATTTAACATTGACCAACGTTTCCAACCATTTGACATTTTTATTGATATTATATTCGTAATTCTTTATATTTTTATGCTAGATTGGTTCTGTGAATTATATGAAATTATGTAGAATCACTTATACTGTAAGTCATAAAAGTTGGATTAATTTCTACTCTGACGGCGTTACTTTGGCGTACCAACTATGAGACTATTTCGAGCTTTACACGTATAGAAACAAAGATTTTTGTGAGTTTAAATTTCAAGAAACCATTAATGTATTCCATAAACCAAAAATATTATACAAATTGCAGTTGAAGTCGATTGAAAAATATATTAGCTATATTGAAATTTGTCATTATAAATTAAATTAATCTATAATTTTATAAACAAAAAAAAAACAATCCTAAAAGGATAGAAATATAATTATATGAAAAAGAAATACAATATGCAGAATAAATTAAAACTGAGTACCATCATGAAGCCCAGAGTGATTATATGATTACGCAAAGCAGATATTGATTAAAATATTATTCCACACTAAGTTGTTTCTTGGTTGTTAAATTTCAATGTGAAATTTAATTTTTAAATTTTATTGGTAATTTATATTTAGTTTACGATCATTTTGGCCCATAATCCAAAAATAATTATCGATAATATCCAAAGATTTTGTTTGCGAAGAACGAATTAAATTAATAAAATTAATAAAAAAATACTGAGCAAAGTCTTCATAAAAATTCTCACAGATAAGATATTACAATTTTTTTTTATTAAATTGATAGCTCTACTAAGAAGTGACTTCTTGCCACGGGACATATAATATTAAATAAACATACTGCAATAATGTGACTGAAGTTGGAGCAAAACCTACTAAGTTAGAATTAACTTGAATGCAACATAATAGGAGGCAAGTGACATATAACCCGCCAAACTGATGGAGACAGGTGAAATTTAGCCGGTCAAGTTGATTTTTAAAGATATAAATTAAAGCTAAATTTAAAACAATAGTTATATAACTGAATACTATTTCAGATGCTTCAGACCCATTTCCAGACAAAACCATCATAACGATTTCTTCTACCAAAAAGAGAAGTGTAAAAATCAGTTTTTAAACTTACACAAATATTCATTTCTTATCAATAAACAAAAAAGTATGTAACTCTGGATAGTGTCATATTCTTAACATGTAAAACCTGAAAAATTATTTGCATTTATCGATAGATTTGCTAAAAATATATGCCTAGTAAATTATTGATTGTGACATTATACCATAACTTTTAACATAAAGCTATAACATATTTTATTTTTTCAACAATTCGACAATATACAATGAAATATTGTCTAATTTTAAATATACATTTTAATGCAATCACAAAGAGAACGAAAACCTTAAAAAGCATAATTTAAAATTATTACTTTTTTGATACCATATAAATTTATTATTATTCAAAATATTTATATATTAATATAAAAAATAAAAAAATTATACCATCATTTTCTACAATTTCAAAATTTACTAATGGATATTTCCACATGACATATAAATTCATAACATAATACTCGTATATTATCATGAATGACATAGTACAGTAAAACCCAAATAAAAAAAAATATTTTAAATTTCTTTTTAATAATTTCTTTTATAAATATTATAACTTTAATAAAAACCAAGAAGAAGAAAAAATTATTATATTGATTCTCTAGCACTTTGAATATTATACTATGTACAATCATGCCAAAAATAAAAAAAAAATTATGTTGCCTTTTAAATAGAAAATAATATAATAAAAAAAAAAATTATGAGTTTTCATATAATAATTTTGTTTTATATATTTTTTTTTATATTTTCATAAATATACATTTTATTTTCCTCTGAATATTTCTTAAAGCTATTATGCACGCCATATACACTTTTCTTGTCAATATTATTATCCTTTTATAGTGTTGTATAGTGTATGATGAATATATTAGAATTAGACCAATCAGTTTTCAACTCTTTTGGGCTATTGATAAAATTTTGGGTTAATATTTGTTGATTAATTGCACTTTAAGAAAAAATGATAATCATCATACAAAGATTTTTACATAGACTATTTCATAAATAAAGTGGGGTTTAAGAGTACAAATTTAACATAATTGCAACTAATCACTAACATGAAATTAATTGAATTGAAGCAATTTTTTTGTGACACTATCCTATAAACAATCCAAATTCAAAAGTTATTCATTACTTTTGCTAAATAAAATTTGCAGTAAAGGATCATGGATGTCCACTCTCAATAATTAATATAAACGGTTGGAAAAAGATTGAAATTTTGAATCTTTTTATTCCGGATAATGTAACAAACATTCATATTAAAATATCAGGCTTTGAAAACATTTCCACGTACATTAGAACTGAAAGAAGATCCATTTTTTATGTAATCGTGAATTTTATGAATATTCCAAAATAAAACAGAAATCGTGGAATAACAGAAATTTTTATAAATGTGTCCATATGACGAATACAAGCTTCTATCAATGATAATTCATTAAAAAACGAAATTATTCACAATAATTGGGATGGTTACAAGTTTAAATGTCCTTCACGTATCAACAAGAAACTTAATTAATTGTTAAACTGGTTAATAAAGTGTAAAACTGGTTGGACGAAAGAAATTTTAAATTAATACGATCATTTTTAAAATTACAAGCTAAAAAAATATTTATATACGTACTTATTTTTATATTATATACTAAAAGTCATCATATTTTAGATATTTTAATAATAATAATTTTTTTTTAAGGAAATTTCTATATTTATATGTATGCATAGATAAGAAAAAAAAACATGAAATATTTATTTATATATCTATACATTATAAACATAAAAAAAAAAAACATTTTATTTCGTAAAAAGTATTGCATAATCCCATAAACTTTCTGTAATATACATTTTTTTTATATTACCCTACAAAATATAAATTTATATCATACTTTTTTATAGACTCCGGTTTTGAATAAAGTATTTAAAAGTTTTTATATACAGCAAAAAGAACTACAATTTTTATATACATATATTCAAGGCAACAAAAAAAATGATGAAGAAATGTAGAAACTATTTCATTATAATAAATAAATGAATATTTAAACTCTTAAAGTAAATTTATTAGCAAAGAAAATTTATTGTAACTGAATCAATTTATTTTCTACTAAATGTTAACAACGTAAAGTCAGATATAGAGAAGTTATTTCAACGATTTTTAACACAATTGCATAAATTGATTATAAATATAGTTGAAAATAAGAGGTAAAATTTTGATAAAAGAAAACTTTCCCTAAACTATTTATTACTGGCATGAGTAACTTCAAAAATTCGTTCTTTAACTCCAAAAATTAAGTAACTCCAAAAATTGGTAATTTAAAATATATAGTGTTTTTAAAGATCATTCCTCTATGGAGTAAGTTCTTATTTTATAAATCGGATGTTGCAGAATAATTCGGACTCACAAAAATAGCCTATAATTAAGTAATCACTGTCCATTTTCTCTTATTATAAGCTAGATAATTTCATAATTTCATAGAAATTGAATATATTAAAATAATATTAATTATTGAAAAATTGATCTTTCATGACATTTTAAATCCTTCTTACATTAATTATTTATAAACTTATTGTGTACATAAATTTCCTTTGAAAACGTCATTTTACCTCTTTATTAATGAAACATAATTGAGTCATATCCTTCATACACCATGATTAATTTCAATAATAGTTAGGTACATTTTCACCTCTTCATTTCTTAAAATTTTAAGTTTAACGAAATTACCTGTAAGGTCAAATAATATATAGGTAATTAGGTAATTAAAATACGTTCCCAAAAATAAAAATTTTGCTATATAATATCCAGTCACAGTAATTTCTAAATCAGTTTCGATTAAAAATTTTAACTTTAAACGTGAATATTTAAAAATTTATTAATATACAAAATGTCAGGCTTAGTTTACGCTAAAGAATTTCCAACAATTTGTCGTATACCGTTTTGTAAATGGTTTGGAGATTATTCCGAACTCGAAGGGCATTTCAACATTTTTCATCATGATAACAAAATTATAATGGATTCAACGGCATCATGTGAAATAACAATTAGTAAGCTTCGGCAAAACGAAATTTATTTGATTTGTGATAATAACAAAAATGTTTATTGGTATTCTCATTACGAAGGACTCTTTTCAATTAAACAGTTCAGAAATATTGAATATTACATAAGCATTACAATTTCAACGCAATTAAATGATGAAATTACCGAAATACATGGTCCATTTTCAACGGAAAATAAGGTGTTAAAATATTATATGGAAAAAATGGAAAAAGAGGAACAAAAATTCATCATTTATTTTAGCCAGAATCAACAAGAATATTTCGAGGCAGATAATAAAGGAGTAGCAGATCCAGACTTTTACAAAAATTGTAGTTGTGATGAATTTGAAGCAAATGAACCAAATATCCATGAACAATTTGATGCTAATGACAGTGAATCAGATTATGTATTGGATTATTCCAGCAACAGTGAAGTATCAGATGCAGGATACAGTAGTGCAGAAACATGTGATTTAGAAGAAGACGAAGATCCTATTATTATATCATATCAAGAAGATGACATAGATTTTTGTGAAGGCTGCTACAAACAAAGTTTTCATCAGTACTGATCAGTACAAAATTTAGAATTAGAAAATTGTGCATGTTTAATTAAAATTAAGAAATAAGAAATACAAGACTATACAAAAAATTTCAAGATTTTTTTTTTTACATATCAAAACTAGCTACGAATGAGAAGTTGTAGAATAAATAGTACTAAATAATTATGAAATCTTGTACCTTGTACATAATATGTAATTATAAAAAATTTCTAATATTACAATAATTATTTACTTACTGCTTGTATCTATTTTTGGTGTATGATTCAAAATTGTTGTTCCATTATTGTATAATGACAAGTTTTTGATGTCCTGCAAATATAAAAAGAGATACAATATTAAAATCAATTCAATTTTCAAAATATCCTTTAAGATTTTTACATTTTACAAAAAAATTTTTTTTTTTTTTTTTTTTTTTTTTTATTACTTAAAAACAAAGAACAAACAAACAACAAAAGTAATTAATTTACAATATGCTTATGGGAGAATAACCTTTTTTTTTATTTTTGGATAATAGAACATTTTTCTTCATGGATATTTTATGTTTCATGACTTTTTTTTATGTAAAGTTTTCATTATATTACGCAACATGAAACGACAAACTTTATGTTTCATTCATTAATTATGATTTTTTAATGACAGAATGGACCTAACCTTATTTTCATTATACATATATGCTTTTATGCTATAAAGAAACAATATTTTGAAACCCTTTTGGTAATTTACAAAATAAAATATAAACAAAAAAAAAAAACAATATTATAGAAATCTGAGATCCATTGAAACCCATAATAATTAATGATGGGAAGTTTAAGGATGCAGAATTAATATCCCCAGATTGTTGTTTTATAGAAATTGTTGTAAACAAAATAATATAATAATAAAAAAAAATATTTATTTTATTTTGTTTACAACATAAATTTTTTATTATATTCATTGTAAATTTTCTGATGTTAAAAAAAATTATTAACATTATTGTTATAATTACTCCTAATTTGACAATTCTACTTCCGTAAAACTTTCGAAAAAAGAAATTTTAAAAATTTTAAATCCTTTATAAGATTTGACATATTTTACTGTCTAAATCAAAAGTCCAATTCATTTTTGTCAAACTCAATAACAATATACATCAATTTGTTTAAAAACATTATTATTTTGATATTACTTACTGATATTGACATATTATTTGTGTCAAAACTTTATTAATTAAAAATTGAAGTCTTTCATACGCAATCAATAACATTCGCTGGCGTATTATTAGCTTTTTTTGGAGGAAGTTTTATTGGAGTATTTTTTTTAAATTATTGAATTTTAATGTGTACTTTTTATATAAATATTATTTTTGTAAAGTTTTTTCTAAGTAAATTCACTTAATTAATATACCGACCAAGGCATTGTAAGATATTTACACCTTTAACTATAAATCGTAAAGCATTTAACTATAAATGCTTTACGATTTATAGTTAAAGGTGTAAATATAAACGTGAAGCAATAACTAAATATAAAATGTTTTGAATAAATAATTTAAATCTAAAATTATTTACGATTTATTAAAAATTACTTAATAACCTATTAGGAATTAATTCAACGATTAAACTTAAAAAAAAAATACGAAAAGAATTGTTGATTGCCAAACCAATGACGTTTAATTTATGTTGCTATCAAAATCATAGAATAATTTCATTAAATTTCTTCATAATAAAAGAATTATTATTCTGAATCTGTGTATTTAAATGCCCAAATTTCTTTGATACTCTAATTAATAATTTCATTGATTGTTTGTAATCGCTGATTAAAAATATATAATCTAAAATAAGACGGATAACAAAATGTAAGTCATTTATTTTCGATAATGAAATATATCGAACTTAAAACGAATCAAATATATAGTGAAGAAAATAAAAATTTGATGATTTAATAAATAAATTGGCCTGGATATATGTCGTTAATAGAAATTATGATATAGACTCGACAAATGAGTTTAAAAGCGCATCTAAAAGCGTAGGATTAAGGAGACAATACAAATCTAATACGGATATAAGATTACATTGTTAAAGATGGAATTAACCATAGGCAATTTAAGGACGATATCAGTATTATGACAGATGGAGGAAAATATAAATCTAATAATAATGATGACATAAAACTGTATAAACATTTAATATACCTACTATATTATCACCCAACTTCTACTGTTATGCCCTATAAAAGATACTCGCTCTCCAGTGCATCATACGATTCAATATTTGGTGCGAATAAACATTGAAATGAAAAATCCATTTTGATGTAAATATTTTATATAGACTATACCACATATGAGGCATAAACGAAACAAAACGCCCAATTGGTATTTTGGTTTTTCACATTATTTACATATATTATACAAAAAAAGGACATAAATTTCTCTGTATTTACGTAAAATTTGTATAGTCATATATGTAAAAAACACACAAAAACATTATATAAACATACTTATATACATATATAAGGTATTTATTTATACAATAAAAAAAAACGATATCCTCTCTAACTATATAGGGAATTTTAATTGAAACATTAAGGTTTATTACGGAACATTAAAAGGCTGCCACACCAAAGCTTTCATTGTACAACAATATAAATATATTTTTTTGTACCAATTTTGTTGCAAATAATGTCTCTAAATACCGATGAACGAATATGTCCTTTTTTTACCCACATACACACATTAACAATTTCATAAATAGACATAATTTGTATTTATATAGGATTTAAAGAATTTTTATATAAGCAAATTTTCCGAAATCAATTTAAATTATAAGGGCCACAAAAAAAAACTGAGGTAAATTGAAGAGTATAATGTAGAGTAGTATGGATAACTATATAATTTATTGCAGTTTCTCACAACAAATTCAACCTCTTTTTTGTTTTATATTCGACATTTGAAATTTCTATAAAGTATGGCTAGAGGTACTTTCGCACTTTTCTGTCCACCACATTTAAAAATATTTCATTTTAATATTTATTCAATAATATAAAATGACAAAAAAATATTTATTTTTTTAAATAATGTATAGTATTATAAGAAAATTATTTTATACGCACTAAAAGAATATTTCTGAAAATTCTACAAGTTTTCTCATTTCAAAATAAATTTTATGATATACGTTTTTGAATCCATGTGGTATATTCTTTGAACATTATATGATAATATAATAATGTGGGGGTCTGTAAATTATACTTTATCTATCTTTAAAATAACAAAAAAAAAATGGAAAAGAAACATTATTTAACAGTGACAGTATTATAAATGTAATATGTTTAAGCAGCTGTTTTATTGTTATACGTATTCATATTATATAAGGAAATATATATTTTTAAACTGTCTTGTTTAATTTTATTATAAAAAAAAAAATATTTTCAATTTTATGGGACATGAAACAGATATAAATTAAATTATATTAATATTACATATTTATACTTTGCAGAAACTATTCAATTCATATAGTAAATATGTAAAAAAAGTCTTGTTAAAATTATTAATTAAATTACGCAATACTATTTAAAATTAAAATTAAATAAATTGCGTGAAAGTAGGAAAATTTGTCGATGTTTTGTAGAAGCAAAATTAAGTAAACGACAAGATTATACAATGGGCCTACAATTGCCTTCTTGTTAGAGGTGACGGTCATCGGTCACATTTCTACTGAACCAGTAACGAACCATTAATTATATATTACAATTTTTACAATAATTTAAATTTGTATTTTATTAATTTATTTTACCACCAAAATTTACAATTATTTTTAACTAAATATATAATAAAATTAAAATAATTCAAAATTTATATATTATTTTTAAGTAATTTTCTTTTATTTTTTTAAATCTTTGAATTGATGTTATATCCAGTTTCACAGCTTAAGCTTAAAATAACACTCATTAAATGAGCTTTAACTTAAGCTGCATATAGCAAAGGAATAATTTTTAATAGTGAACGCATAAATAGACTTATAAAATGTAATTGAAAATAAATTCAATTAACTTTAACTTTAGTTCTTTAAAACTAGATCTACTAAAATTTCTGTTTTTATGCCAATAAAACTACTGCTAAAAGTATTTCTTCCATTATTATAAATTTTATATTTTTGTAAATCAGCTGATTATCAGCTGAATTATTTATTAAATTGTTCACTTCTATCATAAAAATAAAAACTATTAAAATTGTAGATTTTATTTAGTGTTCATGAACAAGATAAAACTACGCTAATTTTGAAATCAGGAAGATTAATTGATTTGCTATTCTAATAGTTTACTTTTAAATATACAATTTTTAAAATTTACTTAAAACAAATTTGAAATCAAATGTAATAATGAATATCTTTGTAAACATATAAAATATAGTTAATATAGTAAAAATTACATAATTCAAAATAAAGTAACATCATTTCCTTGATTAGATAATTACATTCAAGTCAAGGTAAAAATAATTATATCAACATTTGTGATATATATTAAATAAATTGCATATCATTACATTAAAGTTATACATATAAAAAAATTTGCGTAAAGGAAATAAATCATAAAATAAATCCATAAATTAATATATACTAAAAATATTAAAAAAGGAGGGTAAAAATTACGTCGAAATATTTTTTTTTTCAAACTAATTTAGATTATTATTAATACGGAGAGGTGTAGTAACGATTAAGGAAATTTATTCATACACCTCTACAAAGTAAATGCTTCGTTTTGCTGTTGTTGGTGATATGATTATAATATTTTTTTTCGTTAGCTTTATAATAGATTTTCATATTAAATATAATTTCATAATTTGCTTCATTTACTTCGTTTACTTGTATCGGTATTATAGAGCTATGTAGGATATTATAATGATGTATTTTACTTATAATTATTGTTCCATTTATTTTATCAACAGTGCGTGAAATATATTAATTTATATAATACAAAATTCTGATGATTATAATTCTTGTTATATATTATAATGTAAAATTGTGTTTTTTCATATTTTAGTAGCACTAAAATATGTAACAAATAAATGAGATAATACAAATCAATAATTTATTAATAAAATTGTTAAACTGCTGAGAAATTGGTAAGACTTCAATTCCTGATTCAGCATCATAGTAATATTATTTCCACCTAACTAAGTCAATTTACAAAATGAATTTTGGTCCTTGATTTCAAAATTTATATCGTATTATATTTATCTGTCAATTTTACGATTCTATCTATCTTAATCACATATTACTTTACTGACAGACAGAAAATGTTTTAACATTTTCAATTTTTAAAGACAAAATGACAAATCAAGTATATCTGACATTGTATATTAGAAATTTTCATTTCACACTATATTTTATATGAACATTTTTCTATATGATTAGTGTATGGTTTCCTCAGGCTTGTAACCAGCTTAAATAAACATAATTTTAATTTGTTTTTAATATGGAAAAATAATCAAAAGTTAATCATTTTTGAAAAAGAGTATTTAGAGGTTTTCCTCATAGAATCAATCAATCAACTGTAATATTGTTAATGTTTACTGATATAAACTGTCTAATATATTCGGTGTTATTTACGATAGTCGGTGTTATTCGATTAAAACTATGTACTCATAATTTAACAAATTAATTTAAAATTTTAGTTATCAAGATAATGTTATGCCACCGATAAAAATTTACTTAAAATTAATAATAATCTAGAAAATTATTAAAGGACTACAGTACAGTATATGATGTCAAAAAACTGCTAGATGTTTCATTCATTTGTATATTTTACTGTTTGATTATATATTTTATTAATATGTCAACAGGCTATTATTTTATTAATATTACATTAGTAATGTAAAATATTATGATTTAATATTTCTCTAATTAGATTTCGTTAATGAAAATGAAAATTATTAATTGTTCCTTAATTCACTAGAATAGAAAATGCTTTGAAATTTGATTTAATATATAAGTTATTTTAATTAAAATTATTAAATAAAAATATCAACTTGAATTTGCGAATTTAAGCTGGTAACAGAATAAGTCGTTGTCGTCCGTATGTCAAAATAAAAATAAAAAAGTATGCATTTCGTACTACTCATACTTACCCACAATTCGGTCGATTATCCTTGATGTTGTCACTGAGTTTCAATTTTAGCTTGTCGCGCACTTTTAACAATAAAATCGTTTATTATTTTGAATTTAAAAAATTGAAATTTAACAAAATTATTGAGACAGTAGAAAAAATGAATCTAATATATAATTAAAAATCAAGCGATCATAAAAACATGAAATTAATTATAAAGAAGACGAACCCACCATCTTATAGATTTATTCAACTCAAGATGACATTTCATTAAGATTGAATTATTTTTCTAAGAACCATGACTAAATTTCAAATTCAAATTCAAATTCATTTATTTAAATATCTGTAAATTTATAATAATTATTAACAAAAGAAAAACTTATTTAAGAGATGAGGAATGCTTGTCCTTTACAACTAGTTAGTCATATTAAATTCAACAGAATAACATTTATATAACTTATTATATATATATTTATTATTTTATATTATTATTTTTTTTATAAGGAAAACCAGTTAAAACCTTATTTAAAAACTTATTTTACTAAAACTTAACTAATATACTAACCTAACTTATGCTAAAGTAAGAGATAAATCAACAGAATAAATTTAATTTTAACAGATATCTGTTATTAGAGGATTAAGTGAACATATACAATTTCTAAAGAATTTTTCATTAAGTACTATAATTTTGTCAGCTATTTTTAAAGTGTTTGCTTTGGTGTGAAGCTCATTTGTAGAATAGAGCCATGGTAAATTTAACATCATTTTGAGGATCTTATTTTGTTTTATTTGGAGGGATTTTATATGATAATTTGCACATTCCCCCCAAACAGGCGAGCCATACAACAATACACTTTGAAATATTGATTTAAAAATTGCAATCTTGTTATGATGCAGAATTTGATATCTTTGAAAATTAATAAAAATTATTATTTATATAATAAACTGCAAGGGAACTACTACTAATAATGATTAAAAATGTATTTTTAAAATCAATATTATTCAAGTCTTATTTAATATTAATAATTTATAGTGTGGAAATTCTGGAAAGTATGCACTACAATCCAGATGTAGATAGTGAATTGATTAATTATAAATAATACTTTTATTTTATATAGTAATAGATTTAGAAACCGCTATTAATTATCAATTAAAATTATGAATACAATCAGTAAAATAATGTTAAATTAATTTTACCAGTTATGATAATTAAATTTTATATTAATTTATAATCACTTTCATTTTAATGATTCAGCTTTAACTATTATCTTATAGTTGTCATCCTGAAATACAAATATTGATAGCAATTTATGCGATGTAATGATGTCATATAGTAACTAATACAATTATAAATATCCGATAAACTTTAATAAATTATTAATATTTGACATCTTATATTACATTAAGGGGAAGTGATCCATAAATAATATAATATATGAGAATGCTTCAGAAGAGATTGAAAGTATACATAATTTTTTTTTACTAGTTTCATTAGAGTTTTCTATTACGCAATATTTATTGAAATTACCGATAGAATGGAAGGAATAAATTATTATGTCGTATTTACGAACTTAGGATTTATTTAGGAATACTGTTTGCATTTTAATTTCGCAGCAGTTAAATAAACCTACTGATTTTACTCTTTCTTAAGCGGTGCATTTATCTATTTTAATACACTTGATTCCGAAAAAATTAAAACTTATATCAAGGCGTAGATCATAGCGACATTGAAACGTATTTAATGCAAAAGCGTCACCCAAAAGTGCATTTTTGACTGGATGCGTTAAAAAGCGTCGAAATGGTTGTACTTAGCGCAATTCGACATTATCAAGAAATTACAAAAAATTTAATCAAAAAATTCCATTTCCATACTTAGTATTTTAAAACTATTTTACGTTTTCAAAGATCTGTAATGACTTTACAAGAAGCAAAATAAATGCTTTACAAGAAGCAAAGTAAATCGTAGTTTTACCTTTATTACTTGGTATAGAATTAGCGATAACAATCATTCGCGAAACTACCCAGCTTTATATCTAAATACACTGTTAACCACAATTATAAGCAATTTGATAACTTGGTATCGGGACAGGCCATAACGCAACTACTACACTATTGTCTGACAATCACATTTAAAAATCATAACTGCTGTGCTAGTGAAAACATCCTTTTATACCCCTCGAGGAGGTTTCGTAATATAACATAAGAAAAATTCCAAAACTAAGATTACCAAATTTAAATGTTCCGTTAAATACTCATTTTATTGAGCTATATGGCAGAAATTGATAAACATTTATTTGATTGGATTCGAAAAGGACCTGTTATATGTATATGGGTGCAGTTCATGACACTGTAATCTGTATCATATCTTCAAATAATTGGAGGGGAAATGATCAAATTTAAAAAAAAAAATCTTTAATTTAATTATAATAAAACAAACAAAAATTTCAATTATAAAACTTAAGGACTTTGAAAGTATATTAAATTTTCACTTAAATATTATGCATAAATGAATTTTAATTTTCTATTCATTTACTAAATACATTTATATAAAGTTTATTATAATTTATTAAATTCAATGAATATTATAATATTCAATATTATTATATAAAAATATAACAATAATATATTCGAAAATTATATAATATTCAATTATTCAATATAATATTTATTTATTAATAAATTATTGAACTTTAAGGAAATGAAATTTACGTATCAAAAACTTTATGATTAAATTTTCCTTTATATTATAATATGGAAATTAAATAATAGTTACTTACATAAAATTATTGTTTACCATTATTATATGTATGTATGTATATATGTATAACAATTATTATTAAATTTATTATTTGCATAATCGAAAATATATTATATATTTATATTTATCCCCTCTTTTATATACAGCGACAGATCCAATTAATAAAACTGAAGTGGGCCAGGATTATATTTTAACAAGATTTTTTATTTTTTCTTGCAATTTTTCTTACGTAATCATTAATCAGGCTATCAATGAATTTGAAAATATTAAGAAAATATTAAAAGACAACAAAAATAATCAAAATGAAAATCATTCTCATTATATACAATATTAAAATATTATTTACTTTCGTTGTTATTTAAAGCGAATACCAAGACAATAAAAATATTTGGTATTTTTATTCAAACCATTTCAGATTACGATCTGAAATTACATTTAAATTGGATAGTTGATTAGTTGTTGCCCCATATTCTAGATACGCCACTGTTCTTTTAATAATTTTCATTAAAATGTAAATTTTAAAATATAAATATAAAATTTAATAATAAATTTTACTTTTATTGTTTTTGTTATTTTTTTTAAAAAGTTATACTTTCAGTTGGTAAACTTATATAATAATAAAAAAGATTTTATATTTTACCTTTTCTTGCCAAATTAATTTTTTTTTTTTAATAAATTATTTTATTAAAAACATTTTTCAACACTTTTATATAAATTTTTATATTCAATAGTTTCTAAAAGAGTGTAATTAACTAAAAACTCTTTCGAGATATCGTAAAAATTATAAAAGAAAGCAAAATAAAATAAAAAACTTTAAATAAAATATACAACAGAAAACAAAAATTTACTAACAAAATTCCACAGGATTTTATCTTTATTAAATGAAAACAACAAAACTTTTCCATTTTTCCAGAAAAAAACAAAAAAAAAACAAGAAAATATCAAAAAATTTACATTATTATTTTGAAAATTTATTTTGAACCTGTTGGGGAAAAAAAACACAATTTATTGTGCATATTAAATTCATATTGTTGTGAAGCCGAAATATTATTAAAATTTCAATATGATGCAATTGGTAAATTTAGTGCAGTCAAACGTTTAAGATTATGTAAAGTTGAAATTAATTTATCTAAACTAAATTAAAAACAAATTTTCTCTAGATTTTATTGGAATTTGAATTCATGAATATGTTATTAGCAAAGTAATAATTAAAACTGGAATTAGTAGTAACAAATTGTACTTGATAAGTTTCACCAAAAATATTCATTCAAAAAAATATTTATATAAAATATTAAAAAATATTCTGCACTATCCGATTTTTCGTCTACAAGGTATAGTTAAAGTATAGGTAATAAATCAAATTTCTTGTAAATAATACTATATACTTAATTTTATCCTAAAAAGTACAGATTACTGTCAAATCAGCTTACGAACAAACGTCAACAGCTAAAAAAAGAGTTTTGATTATAAGGATAAAAGCAATCCCTTAAAACAAATAAGTTTCCGTTCTTTAAAGTATAGTTTAATTTTATTTAACTATAATTCCCAGAAATGTGTATATATAAAAATACTTATCATAGATAGTTAGTTAATAGATAAGCGTGACATGAACCACTTACTGCAACGTAAGACAAACACTAATTCACTATTTGACCTATATATAAAAATCTCTTTAATTTTGACAAAAAGAACTTTAAATGATTCAGACAATTTCCGCAACGAATCTAAAACAACCTGTATCAGATATACTCTCCATTTATTTTTTATAAGTAGGATCTAATGACTACAACAACCACGTATATTTTTTCTTCCATATTTGCTATTGTACCTTGTTCAATGCTAACTAACCTAACACAAATCAGTAGTGGTTCATATATCATAATTTTGGTTATGGGTTCCATCATATATTTTATTTCTAATATAGTTCCTATTGGAGAGAGTACAGGCCACAAGGATCTTAATTTTCGACTAATACAAACAGGATGGCCCATAAAATAAACTATAATAATTGATTGTTATTCTGCACTTCAATCTATAATTCTATATAATAAATTTAACTTACAAAAAATTCCTACAAATGCAAAGACATTTTTTAAAAGAAAAAAAAAAAGCTGCTAACTAGGGGAGCAGATAACTCATAGTATGTTGTTTAACAGCGATTTATGTCCAAAAGTTTTTTGTAATTAACATTATCTTTGTAACAAACAGTGCTTTCTTCAAAATTGCTCATCTTTATTATTTATTGATTTAATTTTATATTTTTAATTCTTTAATAATAAATAATATCATTAAAATAACTATAATTAGTATAAATATGCGTAATCACGAATCCAACCTGTGTACAAAATTTCATTGAAATTGGATAATATTTACCATATGTTCTAGAATATATGAAATATTAATCGGAAATTTTAACATGGACCCCCTAGAGTTACTAACGTCTACCTTAGTCTACACATGCGTAATCACGAATCCAACCTGTGTACAAAATTTCATTGAA
Source organism: Rhamphomyia laevipes (assembly GCA_963920725.1). Lineage (NCBI taxonomy): Eukaryota > Metazoa > Arthropoda > Insecta > Diptera > Empididae > Rhamphomyia > Rhamphomyia laevipes. The sequence goes on from OY987257.1 coordinate 30,959,815, forward strand.
ATTGAATAATATTTACCATATGTTCTAGAAGATATGAAATATTAATCGGAAACTTTAGCATGGACCCCCTCAGGCTACTAACTTCTACCTTAGTTTTCACATGCGTAATCACGAATCCAACCTGTGTACAAAATTTCATTGAAATTTAATAATATTTACCATATGTTCTAGAACATATGAAATATTAATCGGAAATTTTAGCATGGACCCCCTAGAGCTACTAACGTCTACATTAGCCTACACATGCGTAATCACGAATCCAACCTATGTACCAAATTTTATTGCAAACTGATAATAATTACTATATGGTGCAGAACATATGAAATATTCTTTGGAAACTAAGTTGCTCATATATTAGTTTCCCATGAACACAATAAAACTACCTGATACAAATTTTTGGAGCAATAAGTAGGTCACAAATTCAACCTGTGTGTGAAATATAATTGTAATTGGGTGCCAATTACCGTATGATGTAGAGTATTGAACTTGTGAAATATAATTGGACATTTTAACATGGACCCACTGGATTACCGACTTTAAACTTTGCAGACAGTAAGTACATAAGGAAGCTACTATGTGTGTCAAATTTCATTCAAATCAGATAATAAATACCATATGCTCTAGAGCATATGAAATTTTAATCGGAAATTTTAGTATGGACCCCCTGAAGGTTTTAACTTCTATCATGGCCAACACATGCATAATCAGAAGGTCTACCTTTGTACCAAATTTCATTAAAATCAGATAATAATTACATGCTATAAAACACGTAATTATATAAAATTCGGAAACTAAAACTGTTTTCTAGGAACCCCCTGAAGGTCTCCAAATTTCAGGAGAGCCGACTAGATCACAAAATTAGCCTATATATAAAATATCTTTGAAATCGGTTAACAATTACTCTATGCTGTAGAACATATTAAACAAAAAAAATTAAAAAAAAAAATCGGAAATTTAACATGGACCCCCTAATCCTACTAACCTGTAATTTGGTCAACCTATGCAGAATCATGAACTCAACCTGTGTACCAATTGAAATCGGATAATAATTGCAAGCTGTAGAAAATAAAGCAAATATTCTTCGGAAACTAAGCTGCTCATATAGGTACTAGTTTCCCATGAACGTACTATACCTACCAACTACAAATTTGTGGAGTATCAAGTAGATAACTAAATGAAACTGTGTATTCAATATCATTGAAATTGGGTGAAAGGTACCGTAGATATAGAGAGTTGAACTTATGAAAAGTAATTACGGATTTTTACATGGACCCACTGAAGTATCGACTTTCAATTTTACAGACACCAAGTACAAACTATCATATGTACCAAAATTTATGCTAATTAGATAAAAATTACTATATACTCTAGATCTAGACCTAGAGTATACGAAATTTTAATCGGAAATTTTACCATGGACTCCCTGAAGTTACAGACCTGTATCTTGGTAGGCTTGTGGACAATCATGATACCAACCCATGTTTTAAATTTCATCCAAATCTGAGACATGATTTTTTTTTTTATATTTTTCCGTAGAACAAAAACACGTAGGTTCCCACATAAATGGGGAAATCTAACATGGTCCCACTCAAAGGATCGATCTCATCTTGCACCTGCGCGAAGTCTGTTAGAGCCTGTATGCCAAATTTCATTAAAATCGGACAAGCGGTTCTAGGAGATGTTGCTGCGCACATAAAAAGCGTACGTATACGCGTCCCCCGGACACTTTTTTTTTTGCATTTTCGGACTCTCCGACCTCGGAAACGCCTAGAAAAAAATTTTGAGCGAACTTTTTTTTTGACCATCCAACCCATCACCAGACTTCATTGTATTTCATACTATTCGTAATAGCAAAGATAATATAATACAAGAAGATTTCTCATCACATACAAGGTAATAGCTACTTATAATTTTTTTTAATAATTTCAAAAAATACATTTTCATGATTTTAATTGTATTTTTACCTGGCTATAATAATAATAAAACTTATAAAGTTTTATTCTAGGCATAAATATCAGTTTCCTTCTCAATATTTTTTTTTATTGTTAATACGTTCTATTTTATATAGAAACTGTAGAAGGTGAATAAATAAAAATTTAAATATATATAATAAATATTTATGTATATATATACTATATATATATTCTTTATATATATATAAATATAAATATTTTAATAATAATAATATTTTTAAGTTTAACTTTTCTATGCCATTTTCTTTTATTAATTATAACCTCACGAAATTGTTAAGATTACTAAATCAACATAAATCATTACATTGTGGCTTTTCGGTTTTCTTTTTGTTGGAAAAACAATTTTTATAATAAATATTATTAGCTATATGTATATATAAAATATAAACAATTTATATAAAATTAACTTACTTTAAAAATTGTTAATATTTATTTTTATATGGAGACTTAATAAAAAAAATGTATAAACACGAAACAACGTTTTATTTAGTAGTGATGGGAATAGTAAAGTCGGTAATTACAATTACCGACATTATTAAAAAAAAAAAAAATTGATTGGGTATTTATTTGTTGTATTGTTAATTATTTGGAAAGGATCTCTATAAGTTATCGTACGAAGAGTACGATTACATATCTGTATAGAGGAAATTTGGGTCTCACGATGGATCACTTTTTATTGATAAAATACTTAAGAGATTGGGCTTTTTACTACCTTTTTTTGTTAATTATAATACAACTTTGTCAAAAATATCAGATGTATGATGTATGGTTCACGAAATCAGTTGTGTACTATGTGACAGATCTTGAGTATTCACAATACACCGCTTCAGTTTCGCTAATCTTGATGAGTTGGAAACAAAATTAATTAACTCAAATGTTAAGAATTGTCAAAAAACTGATTGGATACATTAGGATTTAGTCATAGGCTTTTATTTGTTATTTTGTTTATAATGTCCTAATGGCCTAGGTGAACATTTAATTTACAATTAACAAATTAAATATATTACATACTTCCAAAAAATGTCCGCCATAATAAATTACATTATTTTTATTACTCAACTTTTACGATTCACCAGTTACTTTATTGTCATTTCATTATTAACAAGATTAACAACTCTGAACTGAATATATAAATTATAGTGTAGCACTTTATAAATAAAATACTGCAAAGGTACATAATTTTTATCAGAGCTATTATATAATATTTAAACTTCTTATATTTCTACTAAATAATTTACAAAAAAAAAAAAAACCGCTGATATAATAATATAGTTCTGATACAAAAATTTATGAATTAAGAAGAATATAAACTTTATCATCAAATTCGGCACAAAAGTAAAGTTATTATTTGTTGCACAGGTGTAATAGTTTTCCTTTAGCACTTTTCATTTTCATATAACCGAAATATAACAACAGAAAAGCAAGCCAGAAAATATTTAAAATTGTTTGTCCAAGAAAATTTATTACAAACTATGCGGACTTATTATATATAGAAAATTATTTATATAAAAAAAAACATTTAAGATTATTAATAAACGTCAGCAACTAAATAAAAAATAAATAGAGTTTTGATAACGAGGATAAATGTCTAAAAGTTGTAACCTCCTAGACTCTTATTAGCACTTTATAAATAAATTACCTATCAAAATTGTTTATTTTCATTTAATTATTTATATAATTTTAAACAGGACGGGATACTTAAAAGGATAAAATGAATTATGATTACATAAATTTATTATCTAAGTAAAATTTAATAATTATCTATAATTATTTTATTAAAACCGTAGAAGAAAATATCAAAATTTTCATATTATTTTAAAATATTGCATTTAATTTTGTTGCATAGATAAATTAATGTTGATAAAAACTTAATATGGTAAAAAGGATCAAGGATTAAATACCCAAGAAATTAATGTTTATTTATATAGTGCCATGATGAAAAGTAAGTTTTGCAATTTTTAAAATATGTGATGAAAGTTAATACAAATGGAATTATAGTTTGTAACAATTTGAATTCGAATATTGTAAATCAGTTTGTCTAAGTCTAAGTAATATAATATTCAATTGTATTATAATATCAAGATTTAGTTTTGTGACAAATGCTAATATTTCAATGATTTATTCCCCTGGATATGCAAGGATTTATCTTTGCGAAACAGTAATATATAAAACAATTATTTTATAAATATTTAAACTACAGTTCCACCTACCAATAGAAGTATATATAATTACATTACTCTTGATTGACCCATTCCAAAACAGAGTTTCACATAATTTATATTGAACCATTTTCATGTAAATTTTTAAATCTTTGAATTCGGCCAATGGAAAAATGTCACCTCTCATAAGATTTTAGATTTCTCTCGACAATCTGTTTTTTTTTTTTTCTTATTTATTTCAGGCTTACTGATGCGGTGTTCAAGAGGCCATTAAGTACATTAAATAACAATGGATTTTATAAGTACTGACAGCAAAATATTAAAAAATCCTTTATTTAGCAATTATTGATTTCTCAGAAAAATTGCAAACCACATGAAATATCAAAAAATATCTAAAGAATTATTTTAATTCTTTTGATGCTTAAAAATATCAGAAATTAGTTACATTTCAATATTATTATACTTCTTTATCCATTTTTAAACTTTAAATTGAATCAAAAATGAACTCTATCTGCTAATTGAATACTACATTGTAACGTACCAAAATAATTACTAGAACCTTGACAAAGTATTCCTGAACTTATTTTTATCGTTTTCATAGACAGACCTTGGCCCATTTTTAGATTATAAAACCAAATCATAATAAAATGAATTAATAATATTTGAAAATAATGAAATCCAGAGAATACCAAGAATTTTATTATTATTATTGGGACAAAAAAGAATATAGAATTTTATAACTGTCAAAAAAAAACAGTGTATAATTCTTTTTCCATTAATTTACAAAGAATTAGTGATGTTTTCTCTTTTTATTTGTTTAACATTTGAGACAATAAAACACAAAAATTAATCTGGACTAAATATCACTCAATCTGAATGTCGTCCTTGCATTTTTCCATTGTCATAATCTTTTTTTTTTTTTTTACAGTTCATATTATGTTATATATACCGAAATATCATACCCCATTGTAACTGAGATTGAAATAGTGTAGAATGTAGATAATATTACGTTCCATGAATATTGCTTCTATTGTCGTCATTTCATTTTAAATCTTCCTTGTTTTTTGTTGAATTATTTCTACTTATGCTTGTCATCATTAGAACTCATTAGGAATAGATTTTTATTGTTTGCGGTGATCGTATTTTATATAACAAATAATCATTAAATTCAGTGATTTTCTACACTGGATGTTTCTCAACAACAACAAAAAAATTATCTTTACGGAATGAACACGATTAATAAAATGGTAAACGAAAATTAAAAAAACTAATAATATACAAATAAAACATCATAAAGAAAATGAATATAATTTGATTGTAATTTAGATTTTCTGTTTATTTAATTTCCGCCATTTAAAGATTTATATATTAAGATATTAAATTATTGTTATATTCATAGGATTTTAACCGAACAGCAATTGAAATTTGATGTTGCACGTAATTGTAAAGCTACCCAAACATGTTAATCTATATGTTGACAACTCGGACAAGTTGTGATCAAGTTTGAAACACTTTGACAACCATTTTAACGGTTGACAAATTTGTTCAAGAAATATTAAATTATTTTAATTTATTTGAACGTTGATTGATGGATGTAACTTACCGGTAACAACGAAAATGACATTTCTTGACGTTTTATGACAAAAAACACAAATTTTTATATGTTTATATTATCAATATTTGGTTATTGATTGAAATAATATTAAATTCTAATTATTTGTCACCCAATTTTTATTCAAGAGATGTTTTAAACATTTAGTACAAAAATAAAAAACTGATTTTTGATGGTTGTAATATCGGTTGCGAACAAACATGAAATGTCCTGGTGAAACTTTTCAACTTTGTTGACAACATTTTGTAAAACCAGGTTTGCATAATGTATGGGCAGCATAAAAAATACTGGTAAACTTCACTGTCTTGTTTGTCTTGTATTTTCGTTATTCGTTATCAAGCAATTAATTCGTTACGTAAATTTTAATGTATGTATTAATTGTATTCCATTCAATTGTTCTTAATATTTTACATTTCGCATTCACGTTAATTAAAATTATAGAAATTATTTTATGAAATAAAATATTGATTTCAATTACGATAATAAAACCAAAACCATTTTCAAAAATACAACTTCAGTTATTAATTATTACTAAGTTAATAACTAATTAATATATTAAAATATTAATTTAATTTATTAATATATTGAATAAAAATATTAAAATTTTCCGTTCATAAATATTCCTGTAGCATATTTAATATGGCGGCATGTGGAATGTTAAATTAGGGATGTTAAATGAGAGCTTATTGTGTACATACATAATATTTGTTAAATCTAATATAGAAGAATTATGAGGGAATAATTAGAGTTATATTTTTGAAATCAATAAATTAATATATAATAAAATAATTAATTATCGATTTTTAGTTAATATATCAATGAAATTTCAACTAAACATATAAAATTTTTATTAAATTTACATAAAATTATTAATTTTAATCAAAAAAACAAATATTTTTATTTCGATAAATTGGAAACTGCAATGGTTGCAGTCAACCGCCACGACATGTATTACAAAAAGTTTTGGGTGATACAATAAATATTAATTAAATAACCGCGACATTGGTGTATCAAGTACAATTAAGCTAATTCTACTCTGCCCATGTCCATCTAAATGATTATTTTATTTATTATCATTTTTGTAATCACCCCAAAGAATAAATCAAAATTTTTGCTATCGAAAAAGAACCAAATCACTCAATTAATATTTAAACAAAAACCTATTTATTCAGTTGAAAAACTTGTAACGCTAATTATAAACTCAGCGGTATTTTATAAAACTTCTAATTTAATGAGCTAACCTCCGCTACATGTAAAACAAAATATTTTGAATGTTTACAATGAATATTTTTCTGATCTCTGGAGTAAATACTTCCTTCAGAGGTGGATTAATTACCATCGCGACATGTGTTTTTGCAGAAGTACAATTATGATCGTTCTGTCCATCCATTCCTCCAAAATGATTATTTTATTTATTATCATATTTGTCATTATTACCAAGCGAATCAATCAAAATTTTATGTTATCCAAAAAAGAACTATCTCTCATTTAATATTTAAACAAATAAAATTCCCAGGTTAGACACAAAAACCTATTTATTTATAAATATATGTTCAACATCTTCTTCTTTTTTTTTTATTACTACAATTTTTTGCATTGGCTGGCAAATACCCATCACAGTTCTATTCCTTCCAACGAAGTTTATGTTGTTTTTAGTTTATTTTATTTATTTTTTTGGTTGTTGTTGTTCTTATAATATATCAAAATAACAACCTATTAAAATTTTGTTTAAAAAAAAAATTATGAAAAAAAAAAATGTATAAAATAATCCTGTTCCAGATTCATTATATACAAAAAAAAAAAGAAATCAACAAACAGTCAAAAAATCTACTACAATATATATTACCAGAAGCCCAACAACAACAAAAACTTTATTAAATATTTATCATGTCAACGAAAATTGTATATATAAATAATAATAATAATAATTCTATACTAAAAAAAAAAAGTAAATTATTGAACAAGAGCTACAAAAGACAACAACAATCAAGAAGAAAATTAATAATACATAAATAAATAAGATTCTTTTTTTTATGTTGTTTAGCTAAGTTAAGTAGAAAATATGTATTTTTTTTTACCAGTTTTAGGTATGCTTTTCATATTATATGAAAAATCAAAAAAAAAAAACAAAAAAAGGATTCTGATTTTCAGAGGTCCTTCGACTAATATATATACTTAATTTTCTATATAACATATATATATACATCTGTAAAATGAATTTATGTGTATATATAGTGAGATTTTTTTTTTTTTAAAACATACTTCTATGAAGAAGAAGTTTTTTTTTTATATTCATTTATTTTTGTTTAAGAAACAACCTCTTTTGGCAACATGCCATGTACTGCCTACGGCCAATGAAATTGCTTTATTAAAATTTATATAGCAGAAGAGAATTTCTGTTTGTATATACTATATATATTTTTTTTACTTCTATATTTATAATAAACACAAAGTTAAATGGGATAACAAAAAAAAAAAATTATTTTTTTAAATATTATATATAGAATATAATGTAGATTAACCGTAGACAAAATGCCAGCCAACTACTTTTCTATGCATAAATTGTAAACAGAAAGAGAAAGGTTAGCTTTTTTTATATTTATATCTTAAAAAAATGTATTTTTATTAAAATTTATAAACATATTTATACATATGCCATTAAATTGTATATATATACAGAATAGTGAAAAATATCATTGATATTGGCTGTAGTGCTGCAACGAATGCGTTCACATTATTATGTAATATATAATTTCTATTCTAAAAGATTTTCCCATTCAAAAGATTCACAACAAAATGTCTAATTATATATATTGTGAATCATATTATAAAACTAAACATGTAAAGAAATTTTCCACATACGAAAATATACAAAAAAATAATATGGATAATTTTCCAACCTGTACAAACAAAAATAAGCACAGCAGAACAGAAATTCATAAAAAAAAAACCGAAGGATCAAAAAGCATAAAAAAATAAACAATAGAAATACAACTACAATTCTAAAAAAAAAATTACCACTAAAAACATTATTATTTATTTATATATATATATATATATATATTTATATATATATATAAAAGACAAAAGAAGAACTTGTGTGTGAGAATAAGGAAACTGGAACGGATAAGAAAGGATACAAAATATTTTTTTTTTTTTGGTAGACTACACTCACTATGGTTATTGTATTGCCATGCTATACACAAACAATAGATAGGATGAGACCATTGGTGAGTCCTTTGCGAATTAGCTAAACTTTTTTTTGTATGCTTTTTTTTATATATTTTTGTTTTTATATTTTTCTGATGTGCTGCATGCAATTTAGGAAATGTAAATATAAACTATATATAGAACATGTACATGATCCTTTATATATATTTATATATAAAATATGAAAAAAAATAAAAATATTATTTAATAAAATCTTCTAGAAACAAAAATGCTCTGTAACAGCTTGGTAACTACAATATTGATTATTTTTTTGTTTAATCCTGTTTGCAAATGAAAATAAAAATAAAAAAAATATATTATCAACATTGAAAATTAAAAAATCTCTGTTATCTATATCTATAGAGATTACGAATTATTAATAAATGCAATGGAGGATAAAATCAAAAAAAAAAATATGTAATTGACCTTTTTAATGAAGAAAATTTATATGTGATGCTAACATGTGCTATATAAAAAAAAAAATATTTGATTAAAAATTATTATTAATAGTATACAGTATACTGCGACTAATAATGGACAATTTTTTCTATAATTATCAAAATATATTATAAATCACAAGAAAATTAAAAGGAACTTTGAAAATTAACATTAGATTATGTTTTATGAATTAAATTTTTATTCTGAAAACTTCATTGATAATATCCACTTTTTAAATTAATCAATAAAATCTTATATAATTTTTCGATCCCTATATAATTATACGAAATCAGGTAAATGGATAATTTTAATTAGCTGGATTTGGCAGTTTTAATTTTAGTGAATTGTTAGTTACCACTTTCAAAATTAAAATATCATTGAAATTTCGCCATATTTATTTAGTATCTCTAAAAAATTAATGATAATTTTGCTATTCTTCTTGATCTACTTCTCGATCATATTCAAATTGATAAAAACCTAACTCACCAGATTATGAGAAAAAATACAGAATGGTTAGTGGAAAAATGAAATTAAATATTTAACTATGATTAATTGTTATTTTTAGAATGACCATTTATTACATGATTTCATCAGTATTTATATAAATGGCAAATATTTATTTTAAAATGTTCAGTATTTGTAATTGGTATGTACTGACTTATAATTTATTTAATAACAATAACCGTTCGAATAAATCATATTCGTGATCATCAATTTTTATATGTACTAACGAGACAAAATATTTTACTTACAAATAACTTATATACTTAATAAAAAACGGAATCATTTATTAGATTAATTACTTATAGCCTTTTTATTATATTCGATGTTGCATTTATCTTTTAAAGAAATGAATGAATCCATTATTGCATTATTTATTAGGAAAATTAATATTTATATTTTTTTATAGGTTCTATATATAAAGATATAACATATAAAATATAAGAATGCAAAAGTTATTATGTAAATTAGACAATTTAAAATATAAACTTTACTCGATCGCAGAAAAATATTATGGTACAATGATGAAAACAGCTTTCAAACGAGATTTATTTAAATGGTGATCGTTTGGCTGTTTCTTAAACTGTGTGTTGAAAATAATTACTCGAATTTTGCCTGGATATGTTGTGTGTCATTCGCTTTATTTGGGGTTATATGTAATCTTGGCAATCCGAAATTTTCAGTTGGTAATGAATTAAAATAAATGTATGACTTTTTTTAGGTCAGTACAAAAGATTTAAAAAAGAATAATTCTGAAAATGATGTGGTCAGAAAAATCTTCAGAAAAGTTGAAAATCATTTCTATCGTTCACGAACTTGTATGTGAATGAATCCGATATATTATTTATAATTTGGATATTTTTCAATTTTCATTTTTTTTTTTAAATTTATATTATTCAATTTGATATTTATGTCCGATTTCACTGTGAGTCTTAAGCTTTTGCCAGGGCTTTAGCTTCAGTTTGACTTATTTTCTGGGTTTTCAGTACTAGCTTGAAGATAAGCATTCCTTAAATTGAAGTTTATCTTAAGCGCCAAATAGGTAGAGCTTAAGCTTCAATGTTGACATTTTTTATTATTATTTTATACAAATAGAAAATAAATTATATTCATTTAAAAGTTATTAGTAAAAAATTATTAGAAATAAGCTAAAATTAAAGATACGTTTATTTTCCTCGTTATTATAATTTTATATTTTTAAAACATTAATTTTTATAGTATATTTTCATTCACAATAATATTATTTGCAATTAAAATTTCTTGGTGTAGCTAAGCTTAGCGAACATTTTGTATGAGAAACGCAGTTAGCTTAAGTTGCAGACTTAAGCTACACAATTGGTTCAGTTAAGCTAAAGCTTATATGCTTCTACTGTGAAATCCGCCCTTAGACTTATTATGTTTCTGCTTATATTTCTAATAATCATTTTAATTTTTTACTTTTTTACTTGATTCATCAAAAATAATTGTGATACTTTTGTAATAAAGTTTTTGTAATAAATTATTAATATTATCAAACCCTGTAATTTGTTGTAAATCATTCTTATTTTATTCGTTATCTTTACAAAATCGTTCACAATTCCATATCAAATCAACATAATATTTATTTGTTAACTACAAAAATATATTGTAAATAAAAATATTTAGTTGACATTTTCCTATTTTTACTGCACCGTTAAATATTTTAGTTGGTTTAATTTGACAGCAACAAAAATTTCTGTCATTTTCACATTTTAAAATCCAAAATAAAAAATATTTAAATTGTTGCGGATATAATTTTTTTTTTTTTTGGTTATATACACAATTATCGCATATATTTTCTTATAAAGTATCCTATATCAAAAATTCTACTATTACAGAAATTGCATAATAAATAAAAATATAAAATTAAACTAAGAATTATGTTTTAACCAATTTCAAATTTATTATAACATTTCCGTTTTTCTTATTTCATTTTTAATTTTCCAACAAATTCACCCGAGAAAATGTATACTGAAGGTATATAATCAAAATAAATTAATCATTTTCATTATATTTTGTAGAATATGGTTTAGACAGGTGACAGAGAAAATTTTTGTTATAATTGCATTTTAGTGTTGTGAAAAGAACATTATTATTATTATTAATATTATTATTACTACTTAGAAAATTATCGATATATAATATAGAGAAGCGTCAACAAAACGATCTTTCTTAATATTAAAGGAATTGTTGAAGTCAAAATATTTTTGTTTTCTTGTTGAAGATTTATTACACGATGGTTATTATTAAAGGGAAATTTGCTGAAAATTGTAATTATATACATCACACTTTTGTTTAAGACAAGACCAACTTTTCAAATATTTTGAGATAGAATTATTTTCATAAAAAAAAGGATTTATATTGAAATGATTTTTGGTATTATGACTTGAATATAATATTTTAATGTTGGTGTAAATATTTTTTTTTTAAATATAAATGAGATAATAAGAAAATATTTAAACAAATTCGAAATGTCTAAAAAGTTTATGGAATTATTTATAAATAAATCATAAAAATTTATGACAAATTTTAAATTATTTATAACAGATGCTTTCGGAATTTGTTGGAAAGGGAATTTATTATGATGATATCTCTTAAAAAGAATATATTTGTAATGTTAATGTAACCGATATTATGACATAAACTAAATAGATCTTTATAATAGTTTTAGTGTTTGAAGCGAAAAACTTTCGATTATAATTAATAACTATATGACAATCCTCTTAAAACTGATAAAAATATATAAAACCATTAGTAATGGAATAAAATAATTTTAATTACTAATGGCTAATAGTTAATACAGATCTAGAAAATAGTTAATAGTATTAATATTAATTTAATAGTTTAAATCAAATTTATCAGTTTTCTTAGAGATGAAATAGTAGATGTAGTTATTGTATTTCTTGTTAGAAGTTAATTTGTAAGACATGGTATAGTTCTGAATATTCAAATTTTTCTATATAAGTTTATCAATTAAAATTAAAAATGATGTCAGTTTGTAGATTATTGTTAGTTGTTTGATATTCTGATAAATAATGTATACAAAAAGTTAACACAGATCTAGAAAATTCAAACCTTGGATTAATTTAACCCAGTGATTTGAAACGTCAAATATGGTTTATAAATGCATCAAAAATTAAAAAATAGAATTTTCGTTTTCATGTATTCATAGTAACAATAATTGTTAGACTATGGAATTTATAACAAATAATGAAAGAGTTCCTAGTTATTCAGAAGTTCTATATTCAGATAATGTCAAAAAATTATAATAAAAATTTAACAAAAAATAAACGGCTATCTAAAGTGACTTTAAAATAATGCAGAAATGTTAAAATGAAATAAAGCCGAAAAAATAAATTTTAGTATTATTCAAACATAACAAAATATTTCGGCTTTATTTATTTATTTTAAATTAGGATTTTAAATAAAATTAAAAAAATTAAATGAATTATTTATTTGCATGTTTTGTAGAAAGGAAGATCACTCAATTCTCTTTTAAAAAAAAGTTCTAGTCACTTATGTTACAACAACTTCCATGGTCCGGTAGCTGGGAAATTCACTTCTGATTCTTTATAATAATATGTATTTCAAAAAATGAAATAAATTCGAATTTGTGATAAAAACGAATCCAATAAAAGCGAATTTCATTGACGACAATGAAATATTTGACGACATAATACCGTAAAATGTAAAATTTATTCGGTTTTGTTTCATTCTTTATTATTTCATAAAAGTATATTTAGATGTAATCGACTGTATCAGATTTAATTATAATTTATAAATTCTGACCAAATATTTTATTCGTTTCAACAATTTTAATTGGAAAAATATAATTAAAAAAAATTTTAAAATATATAATTGACAATTTTAATGAATTTTTAATATAAATTAATAAATTTTCTTATCAATTGACATAATTTAAATTTTATACTCAATCAATAAATTTCTATATATCAATAACATTTAATGAAATAATTCAAATATTTTCTTTATAATAATATTAAATATATTATATATCAATTTGAAAATTATAAATTTACAGTATTTTGGGAATACACATTAAAATACCGACAATTTTATATAATATGATTTAGTTTTAAATATCAATGTTTATTAATAAGAATTTTAAATGTTTCGTTTACTTATTAGCCCACTAGACAATTATATTTCTTGAAAATGCAATTTGAATCAAATAAAATATGAAATTTCTAAATATCTATAGAAATACATATATATACTCTTATCACTGTGATGTCCTTAAATTTGCATCGTATAATATTTAAGATATTCAAATATATATAATGTCTAAATACGTATATATCAAAACTCCTTTGGGTTTAATACCACAGACACACACCAACTAACAAACTAACAAAAAAAAAAATTATAATATGTACTAAAATATTTTATATTATGGTCTCTCTTCTAACTTGTATATCCAAATTCTCATGTATCATTAATCTAAAACCGAACTGACCATGGGAATTAGATGTTGATTGATTTATTAACCCCAACTGACATGTGGGGAACTTGTATTTCAACCTCTCTAACTCCCAGCTACTAAACCTGAATAATATAAATTCAAATTAAAATACAATATTACATACATAAATATATATATATATATATATATATATATAAAATTTAATCAAACGAATGGGTAAAGGATAAATTCTAAAATTACAATTTTAAACCAATTTGATATGCCAGAAATTTAATTCCTCATTGATTTTTTTTTGTGTACCAGTACGATGCATACACATATGCATCAAAAGGAATAAAACTTAACCAATAAAATATTTACAATAATAAAAAAAAGCTAATTTACAGTTTTGTATATGGAATTATCTTGAAAAAAGGATATATCTTAAAAGGATGTCTGTGAATTTGTTAAAATAACAAATATATTGCTGCTATTTATAGATAGAAATTTATAAATTATTTAATTTTTTCAGATATGTACAATGAAAATAATTTGGTATTTTTCACAAAAAAAAAATTATCTAAACATTTCATATAAAACATCCTTAAAAATATAAAAAAAAGTTTCTTATAAGTATTTGTTTTTTAATAAATCTACTTAATATTCAACATTTGTCGAAATATTTTAAGTCTAATTATGACCACTCTTTTACTACTTGCAAGTTTGATTGATTTTTGTAATAGAATTCGGACACATCAAGCAATGCTTTGTTAAACAGAAACTAATGTTAAACAGAAACTATCAACTGTTTTGATTGACTTGAAAATTTACCCAAACTTTAAGCTTTTCGTATTTGTAGTCAATTTGAATTATAAGTGATTCCGTTCTGCACCTTTAACCATATCATACTATATTTATTTTTATCTTTAATGTTAAGTAATTTACAAATTCACAATCAATCTATAAAAAAAACTGAAACATTATTTACTAAAGCAACATGAAATTTGTTAATACCTGTGAGACCAATTGTATAATTTCAAATGTATGGGAAAATACAGCATAAATTTGTAAAACATTACTTGCAATATTAAATAGTTGAATGAACATTAAGCACATTACTAAAATAATTGTAAATGTGATAGTATCTCAATATCCGTTAAACCTAATAAAATCAAATCTAAAAAGAAGCCTAGTATTTAATGGCATTCATTAACAGATTTTATTATTAAAGAGTATCAGATTTTTATTGAGAGGGAATATTTTTATTGACAGGAATGACAGGGTATTTTTTTTTATCGTTCAACATTACAGCAATTCTGAGGAAAATGTGTTTCTATTTAGACAAAAAAAATTGTATAAAACTAATAATTAGTATTTCATGAGGACAAAGCTGCATTAAATTCACTTCTGCCTAAATTCTCTAATTAAAATTTATAATACCGTATAATTTTTATATGTCGCACGTGGTCCTAAAAACTGGGATAAGTTAGAATTGTATAATTTTGCGATAATACACCTTTAAAACTTAATTATAATATGTATTAAGAAGATGTCTTTTGATATTGTTTAATATTTAAAAATTAATTTATTATAAAATAACTTTTTTATTTCCATATTTTTTTTTTTTTAAATTATAGAAACATATTATCATTCAAAGGGTCACATATCATTTTATGTTCAATTTATGTAAAAATGAACAATTAATTGAAAGTTATGACCACTTCAAGTAGCTTTCCACTTAAAGTAGTAAATTATTATACATATAATAGAAAAATTCGATTTTTTTTTGTAGTCTAACTTCCGCCAGTCTTTGAATAATCTTTCTTTTGTTATTTACGATATTTTATACACAAATAAAAACATACAGGAGTCATTACAGTCTTGTTAAAAGCCAGAAGCGTTTACTTACCTGGATAGCCACAAATTTATTCAAAGTGACAATAATAATGTACCAATAATTTATCATATATATAGAAGAAGCACAGATAAGGTTATTAATTATGAACCAAACATCAGCACAAATAATTTAGATTTTAATTGGAGATACAATATGGAACTACCTATAAAAGATATAAAAAATTGCTTGAACAGAGATAAATTCTGGTGGCTAAGTTAAGTGCATAACAAATATTGTTAGTAATAATGTCAGAGAGAAAAAAAAAGCTATTTGAGTTATAGTTTCCTAGCTGCAGTTATAGTTTCCTAGTTGTAGTTTATTTAATTAAGTTAGGTTTATGTTTAGGATAGTTAGTGAGTAAGCTTTAGAATAAGAGTTATAAAAATATAAATATTAAAGGCGGTTTTTATTTGCCGTTTCCGCTTTAAAAAAAAAATATCTATATATATAATGTAGTAATAAAACTACTTAAAAATATAAAAAAAGAAAGAATGTTAAATGCAAATTAAAATCAGGTAAAATAATAATTTAGAGTATTCTTAGACGAATCATTAAGTTATGTATAAGTAAATAAGTAATTATCATTTTTTTGAATTTTTTGTATGATATTAATTATATATTATTATGTAAATATGGCTAAAACAATAAATATATATATATAAAAAAAAAAAAAAACAGTCTTGTTAAAAACTGTGAATTTATGGTCTCAAAGACTAGTATATTGAAATTTGCTAGTTTACATTCTGGTTTATACAATAGATCATTGTACATGAAGAGAAATTATCTAATATCCATATCGCCAAAAGTTACTTTTCGTACGACCAAGTGCGATATTAAAAAATCGGTCATTTGGACATATTTTTTTAACACGTTCTTTAACAAATTTGTTGATATATCATCATCACACAATTTTATAATAAATAACATGGAAAAACTTGATACTTTTATGGCACCAGTTCGTAGAAGAAAATCGCAATAAACATAAAAAAAAATCTTAGAATGTTATAAATTTGATAAAAAATATTTAAAAAAAAGGATTAAAACATAATTTTTTTGAAATACTATGACAGTTTTTCATTTTGAAGAGGATTGACTATTGCATGTATAAAACATTCTAAAATATACAAAGCAAACCTGTACAACAAAACTCAGAATAATATGACCTCCTGTAACTACGCAAATAATTCTACATTTTATATTCTCCTCCAACCAATTAATCAACTCAACAATTTTAAAATATTCTTCCAGAAAAAAAAAACGCAAAAGAAATATAAATGATTAAAATATGAATTATTAAACACTCAGTGAATTATCAATTTTATTAATAAAAAATATAAATAAATTATTAAACAAAATTTTTAAAGAACTTTCTTTCTTTCATTGTTAAAGCATTACTAAAATAAATCAAATTTTATTTGAATTTAAATTTTCCATTGTCAAACAATTATTACTAAAAAATTTCCATTATGTAATATTACACATTCAATTACTGTGAAATATAATATTACCAGAAAAAAAAATAACAAAAAAATTGAATTTAAAGTTAAAAAATTAAATTAAATTAAAAGAGCCCAAAACAAGCAACAATTTATAAGATTATTTTCATTAAAATTAACATTTATAATGTACAAAACAGATATTATTTTATAAACTGGATAGTTACAGAAACAAATTCTTTAAAATAATTTATGCAACCTACAAAAAACATAATTTGGCACAACAAAAACACAAAAAATAAACGACATCGCCTCAGACAAAGAAAAAGAGCACCAAATTATTTCATTTATTTTTATGTCTACTTTTACAAAAAAAAAAAAAAAAAAAATCTATATCCATATAACAACAAAAAAATATTACAAAAATGGACAGAATCAAAATAAAAAAAAAAAATTATTAATTTATAAACAGGAAAAAGTTTCAGAATGTCGCATCCAAGCACCATAAAGAAATTACCAAACAGTGTGGAAGAATGGAGACAATTTCACTCTATTCCAGAACATATACAACAAAACTGAAGAAATATTTATACATACATATATATAAAAAAAATTATAAAAATGAAACATAACCAAAAAAAAAATGAAGATAAATACTTTAAAATAAAGGAGACAAAAAAAATGGAATTTGCTACAAAGTGACAAATATCCTTTAAATATAATCATAAGGATATAACTACACAAAAATACTCTATGAAAAAGTATTACATAGAAAAGAGCATAGTTTTATAATGAAATTATATTTAAAATGTCTTGTATTTTTTTGGAATTTTAAAAATTTCAATTTTTTCTTCCTTTTTTTGTAGATTGGACCAAAAACTTTGTATACTGGAATATTGGTATCATCATAACCCCAAGTACCAAAAGCCATGACACAAAGACCAAAAAATAATAACAATTTTTATATATATATAAAATAAATACATCCAAAAAAAAAAAAAAAGAATTATTCATAAACAATATATACAAAGAAATTTCCAAATATTATAAAATATAAATAAATGTACAAAAAGGACAACAAAAATGGAATTTTCAAAGGGCCACAAAAAAAAAAACAAAAATATTGTGACTTCCTAGTTTATAATAATAATAATAATGCTATGCACGAAAAAGGACATACACAAAATAATTTACAACAAAAAATATATACATTTTCTATCAAACAAACAGAAAATTGTGATCGATGTACGAAGTATATGTACAACAACATAACTAAAAGGAAGAAATTATCAGGATTTTATTTTGGATTTGGCTTTGCCAAAAAAATTATAATATGTAATAAAAAAAAAAACATGAAAATTTTTTTTTTATAAATTTTTTATAAATGCGGAACTTTGTCAGTAAAAAATCTATTAAAATATCCATAATCAAAATAATTTACATAAAAATGATAATAATTAATGTTAATAATTAATTAAAAAAAAGGAAATTACTGAATATATTTGTTGATGCTACCATCTAGTGGTAGAATTTGAGATTAAATTGAATTTTTCTTTATAAGATGGTTTGTACCATGGATGCTGAATGATTGAAGCTTTGATAATAGTGTATTGTATAAAATAATATTTAATATAAATATTATTTTTAGTATAAATTTATAATAATAATAATGAAAATTTAAAACTATAGATTATTTAAAATATTGGAAAAAAATATATTCGAAAATTGTACTCTAAAGAATCCTAATGAAAATGTGAAATTATATTTTAATGTTAGTAATTTAATTAAAATATAAGTGTATGTATAAAATTGAATTCGTTTTTAAATTATTTTCAACTAATAAATAAAATATAAATTCAATTAAGACAATTAATAAATAAAAATAAACATTGTTTTACATATTATTTGAACTTATAAGTCATTACATATCTTAGATATACCACCTAATTATCAATTAATAAAGATATATAATAAAAAATAAACAACGAAAATAGACTCTGGTGGATATAATTAATCACAATATTATCTTTAGATATTACATTGGTTAAAAAGAACTTTATAATATTCGAATTTAAAAATTTGTATTTAATTTTTTAATAATAAAAAAATAATCATTTTTTTTTGGAAAGTCCTTGAAATCACCCTGTTAATTTAGATACCAAATAAAGGAAAATATGAAAACTACATTAGGTGCGTTTAAATATTTATTTAATTATTTTTTGTCCAAAATAAGTATTAAAAATTATACATTTTTGAAAAACGCTTCTCTCTAAGTTAAATGGAAGATATTCTAAAATGGCATTATCATAGTATAATAGAAACCTCAAAATATTTAACTAAACTTATATGGCTAATATAAAAAAAAATCTTGAAATTATTATTCATAACAATACTAAAAAAACGCTATTAATTTTCACTTTCAAATAAAATTATGCACATATTTTTATAATTTTCATTATATAGTAATATAAAATTGGAAATAAGTATATCCTTTTTATAATAATTAACACTTCATTTTAATATTTTTTAAATTTAAATGTTTATAAAATAAATATTTCCACACACACACAAGGAAAAATGTTATTTTTATTACTTTTTGTTCACTACGAAATGCCTAAACATCTTATCACACAGACTGATAAATTTAAACTGAGAAAAAGAGGAGTGTCTATAGTATAAATATTATTAAATTGATTGAACAATTGTTGAAAAAACCGCGCGAAATTTGAATTTGTAAATATCGTTAGAATTTGAAAATATCGTTAGATTAGATTAATCAACCTTGTCCATTTCAAAATAAATCTTTACCATTCCAATCTACTGAAATATTAATTATTAAATGGACGCAATATTTTGACTGTATGAAGGTAGCAAAACCATTCGTTTTTTAACTGAAGGCTTGTTAAAATTTTAATTATAAAAATGATTTCAAAGTTTATTTTGAAATGGAAAAGGTTTATTTTGATCCGGAAATTCTATATTCGAGTGGAATATTTATCAAAACTATTAAATTTAAAATAAATATTAAAAATTTATAAATATTAATTAAAATTATATAATTAATGTCTTAATAAATTTAATGTTTGTGTAAATCTTATTTCAATTCAATTGAATTATTCCTTTAACCCTTTAACAGCTTAAAGTTAATGTAATTTACACAAAACTTAAATTTAAAAAATCTATTAATTATATAATTTAAATTAATATTTCATTCATATAAATCTATCGAATATTTAAATTTAAATTCAAATTTCGAGCGCTTTTTTTGCAACAATTTTTTAATCCATTTAATAATATTTGGACACACCTCTTTATCTCAGTTAAAATTTAATTGTTGGTGTGTAAAGTCGTTTCGGTACGTGGTAGTGATTTAATTTAATAAAAATTAATAAAAAATAAAATACTTTCTTAAAAATTAAAAATAAAATAAATGTTTTTAAAATATTATTAATTACATATATGTACATATACATATGTTAAGAAATCTGAGTTTTCCGCAAAATCGTTTTAAAAATGTGCATGGAAAATGAAAATTTTAGATTGTTTTTTTTTTTTGTGTGTGTTGATTTATTTTTTAATAATAGTTTATTTAAATATACAAAATATAAAAATAAAGTGTTAATTATAAAAACTATTTTTTAAATTTTAATTTGAACAAACGTGAAATCTTATTTATTTACTATATTTATTTAAACCTTTATTGATTTCACAAAAATTATTATTAAAAAAAATTAAAAAATTAAATTTAAATTTAAATTTATTTAAACTTTTAATAACATTAAAATTGAATGCATTATAATAGTAGCATAATTGATGGTTTGGTAAAAAAACATTCCAACAAAATTAGAAACAACAATTTGTCAACACTTTTCAAGCAAAATGAAATTAATAACAATAAGAGAACTAAAATTACTTTTGCTCCGACAATAACGAACAAACTAAAAACGCATTTTAAACGCCACAATTTACAAATGGTATATCACAATAATAATCAATTGGAAAACATTCTCGGCAATACGAAGTATGATACACCAGTATTGGAAAAATCAGGGATATACCAATATAAATGCAATACTTGTGAGAAAGTTTATATCGGACAAACTAAAAGAAATTTGGCAGTGCGCTTTAAGGAACATACAAGTCATATCAGATTTAATAGACCAACAAAATCATCATCATGCTCATCATGCGCTAAAGGACGACCACCTAAACGTTTTAAACACAGATTTAAAACTTTTAAAAAGTGTGAGAGATGATAGATGTTTAGATGCATATGAAAGTTATTTCATAGCCAAAAACAAACAAAATTGCATCAATTCTGACGACGGAAATATAATCTCTAATTTATTTTCAATATTAATATAATATTATAATTTTACTAAATGTATTAGTCATCGCGATTTTTCAAATTTTAATTTCTTTATTAAAAATTTTTGTATCGATTGTTTAAATTAATAATTTTAAATCTATTGTTTTAAAATTTAGTTAGTAACAATTTTTAGTTATCGCGATTTTTAATTTTTTGTATCTATTGTTTTGATTTATAATTTTAAATCTATTGTTTTTTAAATTTAGTTATCGCGGTTTTTGTTTTTTAAAATTCTTTTTGTTAAATTCTTTCTTTTTTAAAAAATTTATTATTTGGTTTATATCCGGGTTTCTTAATAATTAATAATTGTTTTATAAAAAATTTTCGTTTTATATATAAGGACAAATTATATTTTATTCAGTTGCGCATTGCTGATGATGGGTGATAGTTTCACTTGAAATGCATTCAATTTTAATGTTATTAAAAGTTTAAATAAATTTAAATTTAAATTTAATTTTTTAATTTTTTTTAATAATAATTTTTGTGAAATCAATAAAGGTTTAAATAAATATAGTAAATAAAAACTATATTATTTGCTTACAAATTAAAATATATTAAAAAATTAGTTGAGTGAAAATTAATAGTGCATTTTATAGTGTAATTTCAGACTGTTTTAGACCCTTTTTTATATATATAATCTTCCATTTTGAATGAGTTTTTCTTAATCATATCAGTATCAGGTAAGTTACATTAAATATTTTTATCATATTATTAAAATTTCTATTTTGTATTCATGAATTTAGCAACATATTCAACATTTTTTTTTAAATTATCTTAATAATCTATACTATTTAAGTTTTGGCTTAACTTAATAAGTTAACCTGTTATTAAATATATTAATTTTAGGACTAACAATAAATCATTTAATATAAAGTTTAATTTTTCTTACACACACATATAATATAAAACAACCAATCTAAGGTCAGTGTAAAATTTAAAGGATTCAAAATCGGAGCCATTTTCGATCCGATTCTATTTTTATAATATAAAATCTTATGTTCTTCCGATTATAATAACTGACATTAATTGATTAACTGATTTGGCAAAAATTAAATAGCAAATATTAAAAATTACTAGTAATAAAATTTTACAAATTGCAATCAAATTTAATACTAAAACAAACAAAAAAACATAAACCTTTTTTTTTAATTTTCAAATGTACATTTTATTTATCTTCATATATAATTACTTAATCTTATCTTATTAAATAATAATAAATAAACTTATAACCCTAAAGTCAAACGGATAATATTTTAAAGATCGGTGACCACTTTATGTTGCCATAGGATTCTTTAATAAAAAAAAACATCAAATCCATAACCATAAATACACAGAGATAGCCCTAAGGATTTTAAATCCTCATCTTTCAACAACAAGAGATAAAATTTAATATTATTTAAAAAAAAAAAAAAAATACCAAAAAGACCAGGAATTGAAAAAAAAATATTACTTTAAAAGATCCTTTTTAGTTATATATAAAGAAAATATTTAATTTCAACACAGCATTTTCATAATAATTTTTACAGAATATATAAAATATAAATAAATATCAAAAACTTTCTTCAAAGGATAAGAAAATTTCCAAAACCGACACAAACACACAATCAGCCTAAAAATATTTTCCTTTTTACAAATAAATTTATTAAATATAATAATCCTTTTACTGATTATGAAATAAATAGTGAATTATATTTTTAAGATATTTTAGTTTTTCAATTTTTTTATATTTGATTTCTTGTTGTTATCTTAATTCGTCACTCGCCAAATGATTTAAGAAAATATTTTTGTATAGTATATTATTTTAGTAAAAAGTTTTCAATTTCAAATTTTTTTTTTACTTATTTCAATCTTCAAGGATTTATGGTACTTACTGAAAGAAGGTTTTTTTCTTTTTTTTGAAAAATATACTATGGTGACCACAAAATACGGTCAAATTTCATTACAAATGTTATAAGGTTTAGAGTTCGTCGCAGTTATAAATGAAAATATAAAGTCTCGGATTAAGAAGTTTTATTATGATATATTATGACAGACAGGCAAAAAAAAAATCATATCAACAATCTTTATTTTCTAGTTATATGTTGATTGTAGTAGCATTTTTGTGCAATCAAATTGAAAGGTCAATTCTAATCCGATAAACGACCACTTTAATAATTTTTATCATCAGCTATTATTGCAAAGTTAAATAATATAATTTTTCATATTAAATGATATTTTATGAATTTATGATATTAAATGTTAAATTGATTACGTTAAAAATATAAAAAAAGGGAATCACCAAAAATATATTAACAACCGAAATGGCTAATTATAATAATGGATTATTTAATTTAGAAATTTGATGTAAGAAAGATTTGGTAATTACTAAATGACAAAAGAAAATTATTTTAAAAGCCATACACTGGTGAATGTTTTACATCTGTAGTTTAGTTCAGTTAGAAAAGGGATGTCAAGGTCAAAATTAGACAAACTTGTAATTGTTTCCATGAATTTAAGGATATCCAATATTTGCACAAAGCTAGTGCGTAATGAAAACGAGAATACAAACTTAATAATTTTAAACTTATCTTTAACGAATAATTTAATTAATAGTAACATTGCATAGCATTACATTAATAACAAAAATTACTGAATTTATAAAAATTCATTGAAATAATCACGGAAAACAGTCGAGCCAACTATTTCTCACACCAAACTAAAATTGGATGGCAATATTAGTTGGATGGCAATTCTAAATAATACAAATAAGTTCAAAGATTAACAATAATCTATAAAATATTTACTTTAAAAAAATTTTAGAAAAAGGAAGTAATAATAAATCTTATGACCCACTGGATGACAAAATATACAGTAGATTTTTACTATTAAAATTTATAAAGAATATCTAACAATTCCCATTGTGAATAAGAAAATATTTAAGCAATACAAAGAAAAATATTTTTACATCCTGTTTCTCTGTATGATATTAATATAAAAATTGGGTAGCTAATATTGACCTCTGGTGTGTTGTATAGTTGTACAAAAAGATCAGCTTCACATGGACATTTGTGAACTTTTAGTCTAGGCGGGGTTGCTTTATCATTACACAAAAATGAAACATTTTTTAAGAAATTACCAAAAAAAAAATTATCACCAAGTATAGTCACTGTCATAAGAAAATTATTTTTCATAAAAATAAAAATCTATTTAAAAAGAAAAACTAAATTGAGAAATATTTGAGGAACATTTTTTAAAGAACACCCGTGACTTTTGTTTGCTCATAATCTCATATGTGTTTTTTATTCTTTTTTGTTATTTTTTGTTTTCTTCCTTGCTTTCTTTAATTTGTAAAAATGTGTTTTCGTTCCATTTGAATGTTAAATCTTGCTTGAAATGGCTTCTAGTTCTTTTTCTACATTTATTTATTTATTATATATCCATTTATTCTAAAACTATACTAGTCTTCTTTTTATTATTATAATACTATCCATTTAAGCGCAAAAATGACTCAAGCAGAAAATTCTTCTTTGGGATACGTAAATTTATACATAGATGATTATATGAAATAATACATATTACATATGGAAATAATATTTCCTTTTAACTGGATATTTGCTTTGTTAACTATATATATAGTTAAAAATGTTAAGCATATTTTGTAGAAAATAAAAATGATACTATAAAATTGACTGAAAACACATATAATTAACTTTCAAAGCTTACGGACGTGTTTTTATTCACTTTAAATAATTATTAATTTTTATTAAGTTTGCAATTTTTTTTACATACAAAATTTCTTTAATTTTGCTCATTTAACAAAAAATTCATAAATTAATATAAATAATCAAATAAAAAATTAATAATAAAAAAAAAAAAAAAATAATAATAAAAACAATTAACATTTTTTTGTTTTTGTTTTAGTGTGTTGTGAAATTTAATTCTCTTGTGCAGTAACAATAACTTATTGCAAAGTGCATTTACCTTGTGCTTATCACCTAAATTTTTCACAAATTAAATTAACAATTTTTGTGTTGTGCAATTTAATTTTAATACACTTTTATTTTTGTTGGAACAGTGAATTTACCTTAATTTGTTGACAGTATATATACGAGTATATATTTTTACAATGAATAAATGTAGTAGTGTTAATTGCTTGATCGAAGATTCTTCTTCGTTACATGAGCTAATTGCCTGCGGTGGAATTTGTTCTAACTTTTATCACATGCAGTGTATTGGCATTTCGAAATCAGCATTAAAACATTGGAAAGAATTTAACAAATTCTTTAGTTTTTATTGTACTGAATGTCAGACCATAAAACTGTCGCATGTTATGTTAGCGAATAAAACAAATAATGATTATCTTAAGTCAATTACTGACTCTATTGCTTTCATTAAGAAATCTGTTCATAATAATGAAAAAAAAATGCGCAGAAAAATTTACAGATATTCAACAACACATGGATGATTTAAGCTCTAATATTATTGGTATTGATAATAAATGTGACTTACAAGTAAATAATTGTAGTCTTGTTTCCAATAATATACTTAAATTGCTTGCTACTATTGATTCTGCTAAAGCAACTGGCATGAACAGTGATGATTTGGTAGCTAATAAATTGAACTTTCAATTGGATTCTTTACATTCTTCAATAAAAAAGTTAAAAATTTCATTTGAGAGTGATTCACAGAACGTCCAGTCACTAATTGATAAAACTCAACATCAAAACTTAGAGAATTTCAGTTCACTTTTCAATCAATTGACGATACTAAGGGATGATAACTGCATTGATGATATCAGGTCTCGCTGAGTAGATTTTTATGATGAATTTTCTACATCAAAGGTAACTCTTAATAACATCATAGAGGAATTAAAAATTTTAAGCAGTATACCTAATTTTAAAGCAGCAACGCAGAAGGAAAAGTTAAAAGATATTCCGATTTTTCATGAAAGAAATCAAAAATCAATTTATGACGAATTGAATATTAATAACAATATTAATGATAATAATAATAATGATAGTAATAATAATAGTTATAATAATAATGATAGTAATAGTAGCACTATTATTTCAATATTTGTTAAAGGAGCACCAGCAAATGCGGACGAACAATGGTTAAAGGACTTCATTTCTAAAACATTCATGATAACTGATGTTCAATGTAAGAAAGTCTCACCTCGCTATCTTCAAAATAAGAAACTAGCATTTTCAAATTTCAAGGTAGATGTTGCAGAGCATGCTGCGTGTGCGTTAATAGATAATCAACTATTATGGGGTAATATTAATGCATTCAGTTCTTTATGGGTGGATAACATTAAAAATAAAAAACAAAATATTAAGCAAATTAATAACAAAAACATTAGTAATAAAGGTACTAATAATAGAATCAATAATAATAACAATAATACTAACAAAATCAAAAACCTAAATAAAAATAAAAAATATTAATAATAACATTAAAAAAAATAACAATAATAAAAACAAAAATATTAAAAAAAATAAAATTTATAGCAAAAATAATAACAACAGCAATAATAATAATATTAGTAATAAAAAAACTAAAAGTAAAAGGAATATTAAAGGTAATAAAAATAATACTAAAATTATAAATAAGAAATATAAAGGTAATGATGGAAGAAATATCAATCATTCAGACTTACAAAGTAATAGTAATTACGATAATGTCAGCCAAAGTTGCAAATGTACTTGTAATGCAAGTAAATACTCGAACTTTATTCAAGGTCCGACGTTTAGAGCTGGTTCATTACCTGTTTTTACTGTTCCCTGTGACAGCATATCCAATTCTAATATTACTAATCCAATCCAGAATAACATGCCAACTAATAGCAACAATAATAACAATGTCACAAATAGTATTCCCATTAACAATACTAATAATGATGACTTATCCAATACTAATACTTCCATTAATAAAAGTAATACTTCCTTTATTAATCCTTTACTTCCACCGATTGCCAGGCTTACAAAAAATGCGGTTTTAGAAGGTGATAGTTTATATGTCCTTGGTCGCCTTAGAGACAATAAAATTTTTGAGAATGTTAGATTATATTTAGCTTATTTACATGATCAGGACGATTTGATCTGTATTGATGGTAAAACTAAAACTAACATTAAAATTTTAATTGAACAAGAAGGACTACCATCAGATCCGAAGGAACTTCGAATGATATTTGACAGATATCATGATAATTTTAATGTTTCCTCTGATAAAGTTTCAAAGGATTTAAAAACCTTTCGTAGTTTTGTTGAAAATAAGAGAATTGACTATATGCAAAGAATTAGAGAAAATAACAATAGGTATTTTCGATCATAGGCCTTCTAACATTATAAATAACAACATTGATTCTAATATACTTAAGTCTAATAATTCAAATTTAATTTCAATAAAAAAATCAAACTTGACTGACTTAAATATTTATTATCAGAATGTTAGGGGCCTACGCACAAAAACCAAATCTGTGCTTTCTAATTCTCTTTCAATGAATTTTGATGTTTATGCTCTTACTGAAACGTGGTTAACTTCTTCAATTAATAGTCTTGAATTATTTGATAAATCATTTATTGTTTTCAGAAAAGATAGATACAATTCCCAAAACTTATTAAGCGCTGTCAATACTGCGAAAGGGGGAGGTGTTTTAGTCGCTATTAAATCGAAATTTAATGTTTCTGAAATTTTAATCCCTAATTCTGAGTCATTAGAAATAGTAGGTGTAGAAGTAAATCTACAATCAAAAAAACTCATAATTATTAGTTATTATATTCCACCTAATTCTAATTTAGAGGTATATTCTAACTTTAATAAGGCGATTGATTCAATTACATCGGAACTAAGTTCTTCTGATGAATTGATTATTTGCGGTGACTTCAATCTACCAAACATAACTTGGTTACCACATGATGAAGAACCATTTTTAACTCCGCGTAATTTATCTAATGAAATTGAATATTCATTTTGTGATAATTTGGCTGCAAATTATATGCAACAAATTTCAAATATCAAAAATTTTCAATCAAAACAGTTAGATCTTATTTTTACATCGGATTGGGATAATATTATATTAACGCAGTTTGTATCAACGCTAGTCAATATTGACCAATATCATCCGCCAATTACTTTTACATATTGTTACAATGCGCCAATTGCAGTAGCTAGTGCTAATTCATACAGATTTAATTTTAATAAAACTGACTTTCAAGGGTTGAATGCCTATCTACATTCCTTTGACTTTAATACATTAAATGATAATGTAGATTATAATGAAGTCATTGAGAATTTTTATAATATTATCTTACATGGTTTTAATTTATTTGTTCCAAAATCCATCGTTAAAGGGATTGATAATAGTCCCCCATGGTTTACTCATGAAATAAAAAAACTAAGAAATATTAAAAATAAAGCTTGGCGTAAATATCTCAAGTCCAAAAATAACATAGATTATATTAATTTTACTAATTTGTTTAATATTTTTAAACAAAAGGTTGACCAATCATATAATAGTTATGTAGACGATATGTCTTTTAAACTTGTAGATAACCCAAAAGCTTTCTGGAACTTTGTGAACTCAAAAAGAAAGTCTGACAAATTTCAAACTTTTATGAGTTTTAATGGGAATTTAAGTAACGACCCAGCAGTTATCTCTAATTATTTTAGAGAACATTTTTCAGACTGTTATTTGGGTAATAATTTTAAAATTAATGAGTCTCATTTTGACCACCTTGAAAACTCACCAAAGACCACTCTTCAGGATATTATTTTTGATGAAATACTCACTAAGTCCTATTTAGACAAACTTGGTAATAATGCATCTCCTGGACCAGATGGAATACCAGAGATTATATTAAAAAATTGTTCCAGTTCATTAACTTTGCCTTTAACTATTTTGTTTAAACGCTCATTAGCTACTGGGATTTTTCCTTATTTATGGAAAAAATCTTATATTAAGCCAATTCATAAAAAGGGGTCAAAAAAAGATGTTTTGAATTATCGCCCAATAGCTAAATTATCTTGTATACCAAAACTTTTTGAGTTAATGGTTTTTGATAACATTTATGATCATTGTCTTAGCTTCTTAGTTGCAAATCAACATGGTTTTATGAAAAGTAGATCAACAGTAACTAATTTGGTTGAGTCAACATCAATATTTATTAATAACATGGAAGCTGGTTATCAAACTGATGTGTTATTTAGTGATCTAAGTAAGGCATTTGACCTTTTGCCTCACAGTGTAATATTGTTTAAACTTAGGAAACTAGGATTTCCTAAATACTTTTTAAAATGGATTGAGTCGTACTTAACCAATAGAACTTATAGTATTTTGTTTAAATCTATAGTAACTTCAGCATTTGAAGCCAATTCAGGGGTACCTCAAGGTAGCCATCTTGGTCCGTTGTTATTTATCATCTCAATAAATGATGTGGTCTCATTAATTAAAAATAGTAATATAAGTATTTATGCAGATGATATGAAAATTTATAGAAAAATAACTTCTATGTCGGATTCAATATCTCTTCAAGAAGATATGAATCGTTTTTCGACTTGGTGTACTTCAAACTGCCTTAAACTTAATGTCGGAAAATGTGCTATGATGACTTTTTCGCGTAAAAAAACACCAATTCAATTTAATTATAAATTAAATAATGAAACGGTACCAATTGTTGAGTCATTTAGGGATTTAGGTATTTATTTGGACCAAAATCTAAATTTTAAGTTACATTATAACTACATAATTAATAAATCAAATTCAATGTTAGGATTTATAAAAAGATGGTCTAAGGAATTTTCAGATCCTTATATTTTAAAATCACTCTACACGTGTCTTGTCCGCCCAAATTTGGAGTATGCCAGCCAAGTTTGGAATCCACACTTTGATATACATATTCGCAGGATAGAACGAATTCAAAGAAATTTTATTAGATTTGCATTTCGCCAATTTCATTGGATTAATCCTTTGATATTACCTCCTTATGTAGACAGGATTAAGCTCATAAACATGCAGACTTTGGAAAAAAGACGGGAAATGGCTGATGTAGTTTTTTTAAATGAAATTATTAATTCAAATATTGATTCTTCGTTTTTACTTAATAAAATTGAATTTAATCATGACAATAGGTTTAGGTCGCCTAATTTATTCAATTTAAAATTCCACAGAACAACGTATGGGATGTTTGAACCCATCAATAGGTTATTAATTCTTGGTAATAAGTACCAAAATTATATTAGAATCTCAACATCTAAAAATAACCTAAAAAAATTAATACTTAATGATTGATATTTTTTTAACTGTATGTTTGTATTGTTTAATAATAAATTAAATATAATTTTTATTTTTTGACAAAATTTGATTTAAATAATTAAATTGATATATGTAACTATTATTTTTAGTATTAATTTTAATTTATATAATTTCTTTTTTTTTTTTTTTCATTCAAAATATAATTTATTATTGTTAATTTATTAAATTAATAATTTTTGTTTTTTGAATTTAAATAATGTAATTAAATATATGTATTGTAAACTGTTTGAACTAAGCAAATAAATAAATAAATAAGTATATTATCATAATGTTATTAATGAAGATTTGCAGAACTATCAAGCTAAATATGAAAATCATCCCGAGAGTTTGTTTACTAAATTATGGGAACCCTAAATTATGGGAAGAAGTTTCGAATGTTCTTAGTTTAATTGTGGATATAGGCAATTACAGGTGGATAGACCGAACCTTCAACAATGTAAAGAAAAATTGATTTAAGCAATTTACATTTCTTCAACCGAATCTATGCATAACTCCTTGTTAAATAATGTATTTGTCATTGGCATGTATCCCATTCTTTTCTTTTTTCCTAAATTGGGAACGGAATAGAATGCTTTTAAGGAAAAAAGGGCATAAAGAAATCGAATAGACATAAAAAGGCTACTATGTTTGAACCATATTGGCCAGTTCTGCGGTAGTGAACAAACCTTTCCCAGAAGATGTTGTGCTCTCATTGTGACTAGAGAATGTGTTAATTTATTAATTTATTTTCAATTAATATAAAATAAAAATTATATAATATTTTTTTTATATAAATTATAAAATTTTTACATTAATTATTTAATTCAATAATTACATAAAATAAACAAACCCCTTAGATTATTCAGGTAATAACTAAATTTAAAGTGGAAACTAAATTAATTTAATAGTGCAAGATTTAATCTCAAAATTAATAATACTAATAGGTGAAATAATTACCAACTAAACTAAAATATCATAAATAGATTTGGTTCAAATTAATGCTGTATCGATTATATTGATCTTAGGAAGGCATAGTCCAACTAAGGACAATAATCTTTTTCAAGTTTCACAAAAATGATCATAATCAAAAAGTACTTGAAAAAGTGGTATACATGCGAACTACATCTTCAAAATAAATATCACTACATAATATCCAAACATTTCTTTCAGAATTTCTTAATTTTCATAAATTTTTCAGATACGCTAACAGAATTTAGATAGTTGAGTTATTTATCCCATCGAAAGCTATTATTCTATCAAAATAAAATTCTTATATAAAATCTGTAAATTCAGTTAATTTGCAATGTGAATAATATCGTGAATCCTCTTTGTCGTGGAATAGAAAAAAAATTGAAATAAGTTGGAATTTCATAAATTTTATCAATTTATTCAAGAATCTTTTTATATCTTTACTAATAAATCTTGTTCTATTTTTTATTATTATTATTATTCTCTGTTGAATTTAACAAATTCAGTTATAGAGAATTTACTCCTTTTCTTTTGAATATAATACGGTAATATACATGATTTTATTAAACCAATTTATAAAATTTTGAAACATATCAAAGACAAAGATGCTTTTATGTTATTATTTAGAAAATGTCAAAGGTAGTAGAATTTTAGATTACAGAATTGACTTTGGTATGTAGGGCTTTGGATATTATTATAATGTAAATTGAATTACAAAATAATTAATATGTTGTTGTATTTTATTCAAGTTGATCTTCTGAAACTGGTACTTTTGAAAACCAAAATTATTTTTAATTATAATTGTTATTTCTTATAAATAATTTTTACTGAATTTCTTTGGGCAATCTTAAATTATAAGCATACGCAAAGTTAATATTGAAAATTATTACTCTCAATCAATATTTTAGGCAGCATACACTTCTAAGAGAAAATTTGAATCTGAACTATTAAATTGTGAAAGTTCCAGATTTTGACTTTCTAAAATTTATTCCTACTAAGAAATCATTTTTGTAAAGTTAATCAGCAATATGAAGCAAATTTGGCGCACTTATACATATGTAACTAAAAAAATACTCAAATTTCCTTCTCCACTTATTACATGCAGGTCTATTTATTGAAATATAATATAACCATATATTTAAACATGATTTATTATTGCTTCATCTGAACTTCCATAACATGATATATTATTGCTTCGTCTGACAATCTTAAATTATAAGCAAACTACTGAATACATGGAAATTGTCATTCAAAAATCCTTTTGACTATTCTTCAAAATGATTGTTTTACTAAAACATTAACCAAATTTGAATTACACATCCTCCGAAAAGCCGTGACGCTCAATAAATTCTGCGACGGTTTTTATAAAGTAATTTACTCGTGAGACAGTTTCCAGTTATGAACACTAAGCAATTTTTTGTTATCAATTCGTCCAATGTAAAGGGCGGACTATATAGCAGCGATCAGCTCAATCACAATTCGTACAATAGCCAAAGCCAATCGACTGGTTAACTAGAATGAACACATTCGCACAAGCACAATAGCCAAAGCCAAGCGACGGAAAAGGAAACGTCGAACTAACTCTTCGTCGTGTCAGAATTTCATCGCGCCGCAAGCTTCTGGGTTAGTTAGAATCGACAGTCATGATTTTTCGACGGGTGTATAAATCAAACTTGAATTTGATTAAATTAAAGATTTAAAATTTGTTAAATTAAACATATGTATATATTAAAAAATAAACAATTTAGTTAAATGCAAAACTTATTCATTTGACATTCTTTTTAACTAAAAAAAATATATATTTACAAACTTTTCAATATTCAATTTTCACTAAAGTCATTTCATTGGAATTGCGTGTGTACAATACAATGATGAAATGAAAATGGTTTCTTTGATATATTATATTAAAATGTTAAAATCATTATAATGTTGGGTAAAATTTCTAGGAAAATATCTTCTACAAATATTTTCTATAGATAATGAAAAATTCTTTGTGTTATTAATATGTAAATAAAAATAAAACTTCTAAAAACACACGTGTTAGTTAGTTTTTTGACATGTGTATTATTTTATTAGTTATATAGTGTTTAGTTTAGGTACTAAATATAACCTAACTAAAAATCAAAAGATAAATCTTTTTCTATAAATAATGTGAAATGTATTCTTGTCAATAATGAAAATGTTTATTGAAGCTAATTTGCAAATAATTTTTAAGAAAGTCTTTTTGTACTAAGAAAATATTTTTCTCATTACAGGGTGACATTTTTTATTATATTTCTTGTTTCGAGAAATTGATGTTCTTGTTGCCGGGAATCAGTTTTCTTAAAAAAAAAACAGATATAAATTCTGAATTAAAATACAAATATAAAAAACTCTTTCAAATATAGACAAAGTTTACCAGTAATTTGAACATGCCGAGAATCTGTATGTTAATTAGTACTATTTCCATCAAAATTTCCTAATTTTTTAGTTACATTTCCTTTCCGGTTTTCTCTAATCTCCCAAATTTTTAATTTTTTTTAAATATATCATGCCATGAATATACAAAATACAACAAATCCATAGCTATTTACGCTATAAATACGCTATTTTCCAGGAACTTTAGTTTTACCTAGTAACATTATATTTTATCCCCGGTAAATTATAAATAAGAAACCTAAAAATTGTAAATTACTTTTATAGTTTCTCAATTCTTCTTTGCAACTTTAAATTTGTTCTTTCAGGAAAAAAATGTCTAAAATGTAACATTATATTCCTAACACCTTGCTCACAAGATACTTTTTTATACTATCTTTATTATAATTCTACAATATACAAAAATCATTTCTTTAAAAACGAATAAATTTCTTATTATAATCTTTATACATAAAATTTGCATTTATAATTTGCATATAAATATTACTTAATAATTTATTATAAAATTATATCAACAATGCCACCTTTGACCGAAAAATCCTTGAACTATAATAACAAGTAATAAAATTATATGTAGATTATAATATAAAAAGGACTTTTCAAAAATATAAAAAAAAAAACTTTCCTTTTTTTTGTTGAACGAAAACCTTTTATGCTTATAAAGTACCAGTAATACTTTCCCTTGAAGGGTTCGTTTAATTTCCTTTGTTTATTTATTTTAAAGGATATTTTATTTTTTTTTGCATAATATTCACTTGTCTCGGATATGAATAGAAACTTTATAGTTATATATATAAAATATAATTGTACTTATGAATATATTTTCATATTATCAATAACACAAAAGTCAACTAACACTTTTGCTTTAAAATAACCAAAAATAAAATTATGATGTAAAGTTCATGGACTAAACAGTAGTTATAATCAGATTAAAATGGAATATAATTTGCCAAAAAACTGTCTGACATATTACTAAATAGAATCAGTCTAGTGGAAATTAGTATATTACGGATGACAGAGAAGTGGAGCTTTTATACACGCAGTTATCAAATGATATTTTAATGAAAATAATTTGTGTGCACGACAGCAAAACTATATAGCCGCATTTAGAAAATATATAAACAAAAATAATGTAAATCGATGTCCCCGGTTCGTACTATTCTAACTCAAAGTGACCACTTTTCAGGAGAGCATAAATAATAGTGTTTCGTGTTTAGTGTTCAGTGGAAAATTTGGATTTATTAGAAACACAATTTATTTCTACATCGTTTCAAATTAAAATATTACATTTTAATTAACAAATTAATTAGTTTTAATTAAAAAACGAAGTTAGAATAATTAAGTTAGTTGCATTATTATTATACCTCAACCCAACATATTTCAAACTGAAATCATTATGACAAGTACATTTGGAATAGTTGATAATTTTCATCAGATTGAGTTACAATAATACCGCGGATCATTTCCAACTCAAGTTAGAATACTTTTCAAATATTATACCTCCACTTACGGTAATAATTTCGTTTTATTCTGCAATCAATATTACGATAGATTATAATATATTTGAGCTAGAATATTTAAACATATATAATCAAATAATGTCTAGATTTTGTAATATGACTTGTAATAGCATGGCAAACCTTAAAAATGATTAAGAAAAGATAAAATATTTGGCGTTTTTCAGCCATGAGAATAGAAATCAAAAGCTATATATTTTCTGCCACAAACCTGATAGCTTCAAAATTTTACCAAAAGGTACGCTTTAGTATAAAGCATAAATACACCACAAGTGCCAACTATTCTAACTTGTCTTGAAATAGTATGGACCGGGGCCATCGAAATGTTGATTCCAGAGTTAAAAATATATTTTCCATATTGGCCCAGGAAAAACATTAATTAAGTTTAATTTTTTGTAAATTTCAATGTAAAAATACAAATTATATTTAATATAAATTTAAATAAGTAAGTTTCTTCGCAGTTATAATAATATAAAGTCACTGGATTGAATTAGTGTTTTACGAAAATAATCAGATAAAAATATAATATAATTTTCCAAAAATATTGCCATTGAAAGTAATTTTATAAATAACCAGAAGTCACTATTATTTTAGATTAGATTCATGTAAAATTTAAATAAAAAATACTTTATAGTTTTCCTTTATTTCCTTTTACTAATCGTTGTAAAAAAAAGCCAAAAAAAAATTAAATGTCGTGTTAAAAGTAAAACAAGGTGAATATTATAAGCATAAATGTAAAATTTTTATGAAAATCTATTCTTAGATAAATAATAATATTTATATGCAAAAAATCATAAATATTAAATTATGTTGTATAAATATGTAAATAAATTGCCTTTTTCTTTACGGTACAATAATTCTAAATTTTCAGCATAATTAATTATTTAATCAATTAATAATAATTTGATGTAATAAAACTGAAAATAAATATACAGGATTTCATGACACTTTAAAATTTAGTTTCGAATGTCTTAAAATAGTTTTTAAGAAGCTATTGACGAATGGTAATGTAAAGAAATGTTAACCTTTCGGCAAAAAAAAATTAAAGTAGTCTAGATGTATAAATTTTATTCTGTGGCGCTATACAAAAGGATAAACAATACATCTAAGATCTAAGGTATTATAATATTAATTAAAATTTTAAAATTTTTAACTGAAAAATGGTCCACTTCAAG
This sequence comes from Rhamphomyia laevipes, assembly GCA_963920725.1. NCBI lineage: Eukaryota > Metazoa > Arthropoda > Insecta > Diptera > Empididae > Rhamphomyia > Rhamphomyia laevipes. The sequence continues at coordinate 30,997,198 of OY987257.1, forward strand.
GTAAAAAATAGTGTTTTACCGTGTTCCGCATACTAGTTGCTGGGAAATTGTGAATGCTGGATAGGGGTATGCATTATAAAAGTTGAACTATCTCCGCAATGAAATCGAATAATTGAACTAGTCATGCGAGATAATTGAACTAGTCATCCAATTCGTCAAAATATTTTTATTACTATAATTAGAAACCTCAATCTAAATTGTTCCAAACAACTCACCACCATAAGCAAAAACACTGATAGTCTGAAGATGACACATTTTTGAAATTTATGTTGAACAACAATACATAGCTTTAAAAAAAATATACTATTATTAATAACGCCAACAAATAGATTAAATAAAATTTGTAAAAGTTTTTACGAAGCTGTTGATATCTCCCAATAAACACTATCCTAAAATTAGTGCTTGTAAATTGCACGAAAGACTGCAAATTACACGTAGCAGTTCGTAAAATTTCTATATTGAAAATTTATTATGTAAATGAATTTCAGCTCAAAGTTTAATTAATAATAACTTATGATTTAAGTTATTACTTATCGTAATTTGTCTATCGGCCATAAATGTTTACAAAAATAGCTGCTAACTTAGGGGGAGCAGATAGCTTGTAATGATTTATGTCCAACAGAAATTTGAAATTAATAGTATCTTGTTAAAAAAACACAATCTATTGACTAAATTTTATTGAAATCGGATAATAATTATTAAAATGCTTTAAAACATATAAAATATTAATTTTTTTAGCATATAACTCTTACATTGTAAACACGTGTACAAAATTTCATCCAAATCTGAATATAAAAGTTGTTTGAATATTTTCCGTAGAGCAAAACAGAAAGTATCATTCCATCTTGGACGTGTATCAGGATGAAGTTTAGGTGAACCTGCTTTCCAAATTTAATAAAACCTAATGAGCGAATTTAGGAGATCTTACTACACACATTTATGAGCCGGACATTTTTTTTTTTAATTTTTTTTTGTGGACGGAAAAAAATTGCAGCCAAATATATTTTTTTGACCATTAAGTCCAATACAACACTCTTAGTTGTTCTAACTACGAGTAATAGTTTGATTTATGTTAATGTTTAACCTGTTGCATTAGTTATTTTCATTTCACATTCCAGTAAGGAAAATTGTTTATATAGTATGAAATATATTGAACTTGTCGTACTTGAAATCCACAAATTAAAAAGTTTAGTTTAAAGTTTAAAGTTCAAGATCGCTACCATTCATTTCATCGAAACGTCGTATCCAAAGCATAAAAATATTTCCACCCCTACTAACATTACATAATTATTTCAGATAGCCAAACATAAAAACGTGATTTAATTGATAATTTGATAATTTTTTCTAACCATTATAACCAGCTATTTATGTTATTACAAAATTATTTAAAAAAAAAAAAATATTAAATATTAAATTCAATAATTTTTAATAATTTTATATATAAATTATTATAAACATAAACCACAACAACATTTTTTATATTACTTTTAAAAGCTTTACCGCAATACAATATAAATATGACTACCTACTATATGAGTGTTAACAGGTCTTAATGGTTTCATACTAGAGAAAAACCTTTTAAGTAAGTGTCTCATAAATTTAATGATATATGTTTTCTTGCAAATATATTTTATAGATTAAATATACTGAAAGTTATTCCTTGTTGGTATCTTTTTCCATAACATTTCAGCAAAATAAATGTACGAGCAATATAGAAAAAAAAAACCATATTATTAAAGCCAAATATATGGACTAAAAAAAATATATTATTGAAAGGCAAAGTGGATTTTTCAGCATAAGAAAAAAAAAGCTTCTGAACCATTAACTATATATTATAAATTTTCATTTTCATTTTTTTTTTAAAGAGTAGTTACGTATATATGTATTAGTCCTACTCGTTTTTTGTTGGGATGGTACACTACGCTATCTTCCCATACTTGTAATTTCATGGTTAAATAATCACCCTGACGGGTATGTTGTTGAAAAGCATATGCCGATACATGTTCCACCATTATAAAATATTCCCCAAAAAAAAAAAAAAATATTAACTAGAAAGCAGAAAAAACCAATAAATAATAAAGTTATATGAATATGTGTAGATATAAAAGCATATCCTTGAATGCCATATGCAGAATCTATTTAAAAAAATTCAAAAAAAAAAAAACAAGACAAATTCTCTTTTTCGTTATAGACATTTGAAACTTTTAGTCTGAAATAAAGTGGGAATCTTAACGCAACAACAATATGAAGACCGCCACCATGACCAGCAAGAGTATTTAGAATATTTTTTTTTTTTTTTTGAGATACATGAATATTGAAATTCATCTAATACAGTGCAAATTATAGCACAATGTCATAACAAAATGTGCAATTATTGTAAATTCGACTCTAGAGGTTGTCTCGATATGATTACAGTAATCCGGGCAGATTGATATACTGACGGCCGCAAGATAATATCAAGTCCAGATATACTTATTGCAAAAAATAGCAAATATTTAAAATAATGAAAAATTTGTATCAAAAATGTTCTCAATCATTAGCATTTTTCCGGTCTTATAGTAACATTAAACGTTGAAAATGTTATTATTGGTACTCATTTACAGCTGAGTCTTCTTAGAGCAACATCATTGTCTCGGTTTGAAATCAATCTTATTTCCTAATGCCCCACAATATCGCGCACTACCACTACGTCACCGCTGCTCTTTATATAAAGTAATTCCTTTTCTGAAATTTATATTTCTGATGATTTTGTCAAAGTTCACTATTTAGTACTGCAAGTTTTTTTCTTCAAAATTATACCATCTTTCAACTTACACGCGATATACCCTTTTAAATTCAAATTTACACTCACTCACTCTTCCTTCAAAATAATATTTTTTCCCCGAAGGGATGAAATACAAATCCACCAAGCAAATGTAAAAAACCAATACTTAGTTTTCCTCGAGGAATGTAAAAATGGATTTAAATAATACCAAAAAAAATAACACTCAAATAGAATTTCTCGACACCCTTAACAAAAATAAATATATGGCAGATTTGCTTAACTTAATTTGCAGACGCTAAATACAATTGTGTATGGTTGTGGCGGGTCGATATTTATTTCTTTTATGCAAAGAAGGGTTTCATTTTTTCACCACCATTCAGAAATAACGAAATCTATATATCCTTTTTCATATTAAAAAAATAACTACAATACTGAAAATATATGAATACACATACATATAACCTTAGATATATACATACAAAACCGAAAAGCCTTTTAAGTTCACAATTTTTTACAATATACGACCGACAAAAAAAAATCTCTTTAATATAAGTACACCCTTTCCTTAATTTAATAATAACAACCTCTTCTTACCTCTTTTAAATGACATTGAAGTAGCCAAAATTGTAGGCGGTTTTTTTTAGATCCCACAAATAATAAGATGGGTTAAAATATAGAAGAGTTCAGTCAGAGTAATGTTTTGGAATTTTCGTTAAAAGGTATTTATACAGTGCTAACAGAGATAACAGAGAGCCACAGTGATGCTTAGTAATGGAAAAACAGCTAGGCAGCGATTTAAGGAATAATAATAATATGTGGGATTTTGATGGGGTGAAAAATGTCAACTGCGATTTTATTTGAAATTTTTGTTTCGGATAAAATGGAAGGGTTGAGAAATTACGATCAAAGATAAACAATCCGTGCAAATTTAGTCTTTGTCTAGCTAATACAACAAAAAGAATAAACAAAAATTCCATCTTATTTTTATCTGATGAAAAATCGTATTAAAATTGTGGAATGTTCTTAACAAGGAACATATAGATTTGAGTTTTTAGCGCTTTTCAAGAATTTTGCTTCTTCTTTTGACAATTTTTGGATATTAAAGGTAAAATTGTAATGAGATCAAATTTTAAGGTTGTATAAAAATATTTTTATCTACTGTTAAATTGAGTTTTTAGGATTTTTATGGTTAAATTGTGAAACTTTTTGTAATATAATCTGTAGAAATCTGTAGAATTTTCAGTTAATTTTAAATAAAAGGAATGTGTCAATAAACGCATACCCAGCGCCAAGATAGTCATTATGTCGGGTTGCCAAGTAGCTCTATAAAATCTTTGAATTATTTCTTTGAATATGAATTATAGCAGATGAATTCAAAACATGAAATAGAAATTAAATAGAAAAACAAATTGAAATTCAAAAATTGCTATAACTTCCACATATTAGCCTAGGAATATATGTATTTCTCATGATTTGAGTCCAAATATGTATTCGGGGTCCGTGCTATAAATATTAATTTCCTATTGTCTATAGACATTGCTAATTAAATTATTGAGAAAAAAGGGACATTAGAAAGTAATTACTCTCGCATCAGCTCAAAATAAGAAGAAACAGTCATCAGTAAGGTTCTAAGCTTCTACAGCAGTTTGAACATCGACGGACTTTGAAGAAGACACACAAATTAAGGTCACGCTGCTTTAACAACTTTTATATAATCTAATCTAAATAATTAATTATTTATTAAATGTACTTTATCTTGAAATAAAGTAATTTAATTTTCCTGTCCCATTAACTGAACCACATGATCACTACATATTTGTGTATTAGTTTTAATAATATTTATGCTATGAGTTTGTGTCTAGAAAACCATCGCAAACATATGAGAATATGACAACAATATTATGTATCTATAAAGAAAATATAAAAAAGACAATGTACTAAAGCAATTTTCTTTCAGTTCAGAATTTTATACGTAAGAACACTTGAGAACTGACATATTAAAAAGCTATAGAGTCAACATTAAATTGGAAAAAAATGGAATTTTATGTTACATGATTGTAATTGAATGTTCTCAAATGGTTTCAGATTCAATGACATGATGACATAAACATATTGTAGTCATTGTCACTAAAGGGTATTTTCTGTCTGCAGTTTTCTTAGCAATATTATAGTTTAAAAATGTTATTTTAAAAAAATTGTTTATACTTTTGTAAGGGAAGGATTTTTACAGGATTTTTACAAGTGAAGGAATTTATTTTATTATTGATATTTCATTTAGTTTGCATTTGCATATTTCATTAAATTTGACAAAATTTCAATGCATATACATTATTGATCCAAAAAAAAATTATTATATCTCATTATACTTTGTATGACCTTGCCAAATATCTTATAATTGTACAGTTATATATAAGACGAAGCTATATGCGTAGACTGTGATTTGGTAAAAAGTATATGCAAAATCTGGAAGTAATTCCAAATTCTTTCATATTTGGCATACATTTTACCTCGGTTCATTTAGCAACCGAGCTCAGTATAGGGCACATAATTTTATTGCAACATATGAATTCAAAACATGAAGCCAAGCCACAAATAATTACTGGCGGTGCAGAAAACTAGATAATTACAATTTTGTTGTGACAATTATCTTCTGCCATGCGTCTACGCGTTGACTGTTTCGGTTATCATTTCTTGAGTGATCTAACAGTAGCATGAACTAAGATATGCGATGATTTCTTTTTACAAATGGTTGTCTTTAGAAACGTTTTTGTACATACATATTAATTCATTCACATAGAACAAGTTAGAAAGAATTCATTCTAATATGATTTATAATATTCAACCTTTTGTTTTAAGTGTCCATCATTTTATTTCTATATTTAAATACTTTCGAAAAATATTTAAAATATTTTTTTTTTGTTTAACACTCTATTAACTTGTTCTACTTCTAATGTTATATCATGCATTAAACTATCAGTTTGCCAATTTTCAACTAAGCATAAATAATTTAAGTGTGTACAGACGATCTAACCCACCCATGTCATAACTATGTCGTCTTAAATCACAATTTCATAATTTTTAGTTAAAGGTACATAAATTATTATTCTAAATATACACGTTCCTGTCTAATTATAAAATTACCTATTAAATGGATTCAATTTCTCACATTAAAATTGTGGATATACAAGCAAAAAACTGAGTTAATTTACTATATAGAAAAAACATATAAAAAAGTGTTATAAATTTCTTATTACAAAATATACTCTTGAAAATCAACAGCTCATTATTGTTACGGATAGTTTATTTCACGTTTTTTTTAAATAAACATCAACCAAGTAAAATACCCAGCAATAATCTATTCCCTCTAATATCCAAAGTATATTTTTAATAGCTCTATAATAAAATTGTGCTTACAGAATTAATTTGTAATAATTTTCTTCGTATTTTACGCACTAAAGTAAAAAGTTTAGGAATGAGATGGTAATTATAATATTTATTTTCATTAAATTCTAAAATAATAAATGTTAATAATAAAAATAAAAAATATTTTTTTTAAAAAAACTCAACGCTATTTATATTAAGAACACGAAAAAGTAATTTATAATTGCAAAATTTGTTTGGGTTTTAGTAATTAATTAGCAATAAATTGAGAAACGATGTCAATAATTAAGTAAATGTATAAAAGTCAATAATTTTGGGTCTATTTTAAATGTGTATTAGTTAAAAAAAAACTCAGGAAAGTAAGATATAGCAGAACTGAGAAATTTGATTGAGTCGTTTCATTATTTGATCAATTTGATCGGTAGGCTTTAATAACAGTTGTAATTTTGACACTCGCACGCGCATATGTTACATATTAGTGAACGTGTTACATATTCCAAACGACGATGCATTATTATCACAGCGTGTCAACCCATCCCACTTCATTAATTAATTGAATAACTTTAGCCAACTTCAGTTTACCCGCGTCTTCAATGTTTCTAGAAAGATATAGCATTATAGATAATGTTGGACTGAGGGACAATGGCATAAGAAATGTTCCATTATCTCCTCCAAATACACCAACGGAGTAAGTCCTAATCGCAGTAATGCTTCTTAAGAAAAGCTTGTCCCGTGACAATTGATTTTTTATATTTACGAATAGACCAGAATGTTTTCATTTCCAGTGCTATACCTACTGGCCCAGTTGAGCTTTAAATTTGAAAAGTGGTACTTTATATTACTAACATCAAAAGTTCTTGAACATATACTTTTCCTCGTATCACTTTAATTCCTTAAAAACATAATTTATGGAATTTCAATGACCTATCTATCCTATGCATTTCCAACCATTTTATTGTTCACTTTCACAGAAATTAATTATTATAACTACGAGTTGAACTATGTTGCTATTTATATTTTTCAATCGAAACTATAAAAATTCGGTATAATGTAAAATAATTTTTGAAATTTTATATTCTATTACATTTCATTTAACAAACGACACTTCTGAAATAATTTCCTAAATTTGTTTGAAATCGAAAAATTGCGAAATTATTTAAATATTATTTATATACATATTTTAAGATTGGCACACTGCATTTGAAATAATAAAAATTTTACTTTATAAAAATATAAAATGCTATTTAAAATTAATTTGTAACTCGAAAATTCTATATAAAAAATGTTATTTAAATATTTCTGACAATATTGTATAAATTTAAAAAAAAATCGTACAGAAGACAAACAAATATTTTGCATTCTATCCAAAAATAAATATAAATTATCTCAGTTTATACGATTCTGATTTGCAACCAAGTGTAAAAACAATGACTGACAAGTGACAACAGACCATACAATAAAAATAAATAATTATTTCTTGTTAATTATAGGAAGTCAAGTACGGTATAAATAAATAATTTTTATTATAAATTTTGATGAAGAGATTTCAGAAAATAAATAACCGAAAGTTACAGCAGAAAAACTATTCATTATGCTCACTTGATGCATTAAAATGTTCAAAGTAATTTAATTGCGAAAATAAAAAATTTTAATTGCTAATTCTCGTTTAAGGATTACATTTCCAGGGTCCAATCTTTTTAAACAGCTTAACTAATGCATTACGCAACCTTCTTAAATAGTACGAAAAGGATAATTGTTTGTAGTTTATACTCAGGATACTTATAAGCCTTAATTATGCCTATTTTAAGCGCTCAAGTATCCATACACTTCCTTAATGACTAGCAGATTACCTAAGTCAATCATTGTTTCTTAGGATGCTGAAAATTGGTTGCAATCTCCGAATAATAAGTATTAAGAAACTCATTAAAATAGGATAATAAAAGCATTTCAGATTTCAAATTACGTTTAACAACTCTTAATCTATATATTAGACCCCGTCTTTTCAGTACAGTCTTATCGGCTGAAGATGTTTCTTTTTGTGTTGCGGCTGGTAACATTTCATTTTTCAATCGAAACATAAGTATGTAAAATATTTTTGATCGAATCAATAAGACATCGTCAGTCACGCATCGCCTTAGTCTCGACTAAGTCTAGTCCAATTTTATTTTTGCTCAAGACTAAGAACTTTCTTCATATTTACAATCTTCTCTTTCAACTTAAACTTAACACAAAAAAGCCTATATCAACTTTTAGTTAAAAGATCGGTATTTTCAGAAATTGTGTATATCTAATGAAATTAAAAAATAATATACTACATACCTTTGGATTTGTGTTCACAGTAGGCATAATTCCACTTCCTGGTGCTGGAGGTGCTGTCATAATATGAGTGTCATGCGGTGTTGTTTGTACAACACCATTTCCACCAATATTACTTGTCCTTCCTGTAGATTGTACGGGAACAAAGCCCGGCATTGCAAATGGTACCAGAAGCATAGAATTATTATTTGTTGGTATACAGGTTGATGTAGTCAATGTTGTTGTCGTTGTTGGTCCTGTTCCTGATGATATATAAAGCTTATTACCACCAACAACTGATGTAGATGATCCCGAATGGAAATTACAAATTTCTGAATTTCTATTAATAATAATATTATTATTTTTACAATCACAAGCCAATGCAGTTGCTGATGATTGATAACTGATTATATTATTATTATTTAATTGATTTGATATTGGAATGTTTTGATTATTATTTGTACACGATCGATGATGATGATTATGCTGTAATTGTTCTTGTTGTTTTTGTTGTATAGTTTTTTGTTCTTTATTTTGACACTTTTGACATGACGTTCCATTTACTGTACTATTGCTGTCATTATTTATAACTGTATTAAGAGAATTATGCCGTGACGATGCTGATGTTGTTAAAACATATGGTGCAACTGAATTTTTGGCACCATTTAAAATACCTGATGTTGCTGATGATTTATGGGATTTCGGTGTCCACTGTAATGAACAAGGTACTAACCCGACTAAGCGTAGCCCCACAGGGCTCGCTTCGGGTATTGCTGGAGATGTTATTTTGTATTATTATATTTGATAAAATGATAGAATTTTGAAATATATTTAAAGCTACACAATATTTGCAAATTATTTGTACTATTTTCTTCAATTATGAATTAAATTGTTGTCAGCTTTAATATTGAGTTCGTTTTTTTTTTCAATAAATAAATTATTTTCATAAATATAATTTGATATATTTTTTGTTTGTTGTTCAATGAACTCAAATGTTTATTTAAAAATTGTGTATTTTATTCAGTAGCATCTAAAAATCGTAAAATTTATTGCAGCAATGTCTGCAATTCAACTTTTATTTTTTCTGTTGTATAGTTTCCTATTCAAAACATAACAACAAAAATGAAATTCTGATGAAGAGATAAATAAACTGTTCTTCTGGGCAATAGAGGCCAATTAGTTTCGCCTGAACCAATCGGGTTTTGGTGGCCGTGACTGGTTGAAATGTTAAAACTCTTTTGGGAAATTTAAATATGTCTATATTAATATATATTTATACATTCCGGCTAAAGATGAATTGGGTATTTTTAAAAGAGGAAAAGTTTTTCTTTTTTTTATTTTTGGGTGGTTTATGTTCTTGTGTACCAGAAAATTGCTTATTCATAGATACAAAAAAAAAACAAAGAAAAATTGAGGAAACTCTTGTCCAAAATGATGTTTATGTATATATTTATATATTTATATTATAGGACTTGGTTACATTCCTTTATAATATAAAAAATTAATAACAAGGTTTCCTTGCTTGTATTATTTCAACCTAAAGGTTTGCACGAATAATTCTTTTAAAGCTGATTTCGTCTATTTTATGAAATGCAGTAACTTGATGTGCGGTATAAACTAATTTTACAGCTCAGTGCTTTTTTAATTTAAGGATGTAAATATATATTTTTTTCTTCTTTATTTTTCACCAGTTCTTTATATATTTACAGGCAGAATTAATTACATAAAATTATTAAGAAATCTGAAAATTTATTAAAATTTTCTTTAATAATTTATTTAAACGATATTTCATTTACCAAAACACGATAATACTCAATATTCATCATCATAAATGTGTAACAATATTCTTGATCGTCTAACGAATCTAAATTGTGGACTCTTCTGGTATTACATTTGTAATTTTGATGTGTATATTATTTGATTGCTTTGTTTTTTATTGTATTTTTTTTTTTGTTTTTGTTGATCCTGTTTGAAACATTTAACAATTTAATGATATTTTTTTTATATTTATCTCTAGGCTGTTGTCTATTTAATTTGCCAGCCTTTTTATTACAACTCTTTTTTACCCATATTTCACAAAAACAAAATTTTTACACAAAAAAAAAAGAATTAGTTATTCTTTGATGTGTTTCTGTTCTGTTGATGCTATTTGTGTGACAATTATTCTGAATGACAGAGAATTTTAAAACATTTTTGTATACTATTTCTATATTATAATTGTATAGTTGTTTGGATGAAAGGATAACAAGACAATATCATGTCATGAGACTTCAAAATGTGACACAATAGTACGACCAATATTTAGGTATACAATTACTAATGTTGCATAAAACGACTCTATATTTTGTTATATAGACAAAAAGTGGATAAACATTTGAATCACATTAACTATACATGTAAATTTCGTTTAAATTGACATTTTATTTTTTATATTTTAGTCCTTATTTTGTTTTATTTTATTATATTCTGTTTTTCAGTAATTTAATCGTTTCAATAATTTGTTTTGTAATTTGATTGCTTTTAATCATGTCGAATGTTATACACTGTAAAATGAAATAAAATAAAATTAGTTAGTATTTTTTTTATGCAGAATAGTTTAAAATTTTAATATAATTTTTAATGTTTTACTTCATAATATTTGATTATGATCAAGGATACAAATGCAGATAAAATTGCAAATTTTAAATATATAAGGAAATCAATATTTTCAGGATGTAGTTGAGTTTCGAATATTACAAAGCGGTTATTTTGAAGTTGATATTTGTACATGTATCTTGATCATATCCAAGGCATTAGAATAAGAAGTTTTTTGGTATAGTATAGTTGAAATTACGAAATCCTGCCGTAAAAATATTCCTAAAAACACTGTCGAAAATTCAAAACTAAGATAATTACTAGGATGGGCCACAAAGAGGATATGAAGTAACTAAATCTAAATTGGCAGCTTTTGAATACGTAATATTCTTAATACATAAATTATAATTATGAATATCCGCCTTATATAACTTATGACGACCAGTAATTTGAGGGAGTACATAAAACCTCAAAGTGTTGCAAAAAATTTTGTCAGTAACTGTGTGCCGAAAGTTTTTATTAATGTAAAAGGTGTTTTAAATATATTTCTGCCAACCCACAACATAATCAATTTTAATATATCTGAAATATGCAAGTTTGGGTAAAATAACTTACTTTAAGTTAAGGCGGATTCATCGTTACGGATAAAAACCGACGAACTCAAACGCACACTTTTTATAAGAAAATTTGAAATTCCCAATTTTTGAATTTTTTATTTGCAAAAATATTTCTCTCTCTGAAAAAGTTGATTTATATTGAACTTTAGTGCGGCACATTTTTGAAAAAGTCAATCGAGACATCAAAAATAGAAAAATCAAATGACAGAAAAACCATTTGAATATATAATTTTTTTAATTATACATAAAATTCATCGTAGTTTGCCAAATAAATAAAACTTGTTTGTCAAATAAATGTCAATTTATCCTATAGTCATAAAATGAACGTTCTAGAATGAAATAAGTTCCACTAAAATCAGTTCGACTGATTTTATCCACAACGATTTTATCCTTAACTTGAAAAATTATTTAAATTATAATGACCTGTAAAACCTACAGACATTTGTTAAGGAATTTTCATATTTCATCTCCATCTATACCAAAAGTAGTACATTTTCAATTACTCCACCGCACCTTTTGTGACAGACAATATTTTTTTTATAAATTGCTCATATAGTATGCAAAAACAATTCGTTGGTAATAATATTTGAAAGAATCCTTAATTCTTGACTAATAATCCTATCATAAATCTGGGCAATTTTTGCCGCATATAAATAATATTTTTATCCCAAAAATAAAGTTTGTACATAATTCAAAAAGATTCCTAAAAGAAAGGTCGGATGTTATTTATCAAATATTTCCTGTTTTCATATCCTTATTTTTAGATGAATGAAAATGGTGAATTAATTATAAAATTTATATATACGTAATTAAAATTGTAATAAAAAAATATCCTTCTAATTTTATTGCATTTGTATATGTGTATACAAGACCAAATGCATAACGTTTCCTTAACATACGAGAATTCAAAAAAAAAATAATCCTGATCGTGATTTTATTCATCAGTATGAATATTATTACTATATAGCTCCAACATGAAAATGATTTTCACATTTATGTAGAATACTTAATTTGCGACATAGAATTTAGTTAATTGCTAATATACTTTAGTATCCATATTTGTATTAAATTTCAAGTGTTATTGAAAGTATATTAAAATATACAAAATGTAAAAAAAATATTAACCTTTTAATCAGGTCATCCAAAATGGTTAAAATTAAATTCTTTGTAAATTTAAATAACTCTCTTATAATATCATTTATTTTAAATTATATTTAAAATTCTATTTAAATTATATACATATAAAGAAAATTCCATTAGAAATATAAATTTGAAAATTATTATTTCTATTTTCCTACTGGGGAATATCCAGTTGTGTTTCTATCCTATAATAAAATATGCTAAATAAAAAATTGGTTTGAGAGCCTTTTTAAATTATTCAATTTCATTAGATTTTCAAAGAGCGCCCATAACGATACAAATTCAAAACTGCTGGTTGTATATTTATACGGACAGCCAGCAGCTATAGAAATTCATCAGCATAATAATAAATTAAAAATACAAAAAAATTGAAATTTATATGTACCGACTTTCTTTTTTTTTTTTTTTTTGTTACCTTTATGTATATATAAAAGGCTACTATGCAAAAGGATTAAACTCTATGCATATCCAACGTTAGTCAAAAGAAAAATGAAAAAAAAAACTGTCTCAACTTTTCATCACTTTCTAGAAATATTTTATCAACCAATTTATATCCCCACAAGTTTTTTTTTTTTGCTATACTTGGACTCTATTCACTCAATTCGTTTATAAATTTAACAGAATTTTCTACAAATCTTTACATCCGGGGAATATTACATTTGGTTATGTTTAAGGAATGATAACAAATGTCCATAAAATTGAAGATTTCATTAATTAAAGAAATTATTATTGTCCCGCCCTCACGCATAGTTTTATTATAGCCGCTCTAACTTAATACATCAAGTCATGCTTCTTTGTTGAAGGAAACCAGTTTATCCGGCGTTTATAGAACCTAAGTGAGTCAAGAAGTAATAATTGGTAATCCATATATTACTTACATATTTTGTTTCAGACGGAATAGACAGTAACAACTTTTAAGTAGGATAACAATAAGTATAGTTTCAAACTGAGTAATAACTGAATAATAGCCTAATTTATGTAATCGGTCTTAATTCAGTCAAAAAGCACTAATATTACAGAAAAATTATAAAATAAAAATTTAGATTAGTGTAATAAAATCAAAGTACATATATCAAGTTTTTGATTTAACTTCCTTTTAAGAAAATTTACAATGATTGTCACTCTTAAAAAGCTGACTGAAATTCATTACTAGTAATTCATATTAATTACGAATTACATTAGTTTTGCAAATCCTTCATCATTATAAAGTATAAATTTAGGCTGTTCACATCATTGGAATACAAAAACCCAGCTTGTCACTTTTCATCATCAGAACAGCCTTATAATTAAAGGCTCTAATGCGATTGAACGACAAGATTTAAAATTAACCTAAACCAAAAAATTTTAAATAACATTTAAAATTTTTGAAGTTTATTTAATTTATGTAAATATCATGAGATTTATATTTATGAACAAAATCTAATAGGATTATTTTAAACTGAACTACCCCTCAGTTATCATAGAAAAGGATGGTTAGCTAGCTATACATAAATTTAAAAAACATGATAAAATTACACACAAACATTATTGTTGTACAAAAAGTTTCTGCTGATGGTATTTTTAAAAGTTATAGTATATATATATACAGAGTAGCTAGATATAATATCCTTTTTATGAAATATTAAATTTACTTTTCAGAATATATGAAGTGTGTAAATCCGTTTTACAAGTCTATATTATTACAAAAAAAAAAAAAATATTTTAAATTTTTTGAATAGAAATTAATTGCGTTGAATGTTATGTAAAGGGGAGTTCAAAATTATTTTTTAATAATTAAACAAGGAACAGATCAATTTTATATAAGAGCATTATTATTCAATGTTATTGTACAACATATTTCTGTCTAACATTTCTATATATATGATGTTAGTATATATACATATATGTGACATTACTGTTAGTATTTTGAATATATAATTGACAAGACTACATATATGGAAAATTTATTTTAAAGTTAAGTCATAATAAATTCATCATGGATAAATATAAAACGTAAGAATATTTTAATTAATTTTTTTTTTTTTTTTGTTATGGTTCTTAACCAAAAAATTAAATATTTATGGATTGCTTAATGAGAAAATATGGTAATTAAGTTATTTTAGACAAAAATTTAAAGATTATAATTTAATTGAAATTTTGGTTGTACATATTATAATATACTTTTGAATACCAAATTTCATTATTATAATATATAATAATAATTCATAAGTTTTATAATGTAATAATGAAAGAGATTTAGAGTAGTATTTAATAATATTATTTCAAATTTCATTTCACGAATTAAATTATGTATTAGTCGGGAATTATTATTTTACTGACAACATTCAAAAATGAAATATTAATGAAAATTTAGAAATAAATATTCATAATTTTATCATAACTTTAATAAATACAGAAATTAAGTAAATATTAAATGGGTCCGGTGAATAGTTTCTTTATAATTGATATATTTTAGTTTTACAGATTTCTGTCATTATAATACAAGTTTGACACAAAATATTTGAACTACAAAAAGGTATCATCATATTTGGCTCTATAACTTCAGAATTGGTCAATAAAAAAGAATGATTTTTTTGTAATTAGATCGTTAACTAAATTTCCTATCAAACGAATTATAAAAGATTTCTGATTTCTATGTTGTTAGAAAAGTTATCTGAATATTTTTTTTACATAAAAATTTCAGCGCTTTTACTACGTGTTAAATAAAAAACCTATCCCGAAAAGTAGAATATCATATTCCGAAATTTCTTATATACTATCATCAGAAAGAAAGTTTCGGAGTGAAATCACTGATATTTAAGTCTATAATGTTCCTGAATTAATATAATTACGAGAACTACAATAAAACTCAAATCGTTACAAAAAAAAACATGGTCAATATATAAAATCATCCCACACCGTTTTTGAAATTAGTGAAATGATGACTCTATTTAGGTCTTATGAAATTATGACTCTATGTCGGAAAGGACGAAGGTTTGTACCAGTAGTCGATGTTCATGATTGTAAAGTATAAGCTGATTATGCACGGTAGATCACGTTAGATTTTCGATTAGATCACGTGATCCATTGATCGTATTCGTTATAAATTTAAAGTATTGGAATTTGGAATATTATAGATTAGTACCGGTTATACAATTACAAAGATGTATACCACCTATAAACATTAAAGAAGTAGAAATATAAAAAAAAAATCAATATATTTTTTAATGAAAATTTCCGTAATGCTTAATTATGTCAATTTCACACACAAACTGCATTATTTATACTAATATTCAACAAGTCAAGAATAATTTTATTACTTGGCAACACTGTTTGTCAGACATTTTTTCTTATATTAGTGCTGCCGTTATTAAACATTTAAAACTGTTGAATTAAAAGTCATAATATTCA
The DNA here is from genome assembly GCA_963920725.1 of Rhamphomyia laevipes. NCBI lineage: Eukaryota > Metazoa > Arthropoda > Insecta > Diptera > Empididae > Rhamphomyia > Rhamphomyia laevipes. The sequence continues at coordinate 31,013,359 of OY987257.1, forward strand.
AGTAACAAGTTAAAATTAATTGTTCATTCACGAATAAATATTAAACTCTTTGAATGCTTGGAAGAGGGTTTCAAGTTATAGACTTACATATATATTAAACACACTGTGGCCGTACTGATTACGAACATTACGGACAGAACATCATTTCTAATCTTATCTATAGTTTACAAGCTTCTAATATAAAATTAAATAAAAATAATTATTTTGGACAAAACATATTTTTTAATTATTGTTGCATATTTATTTTTTAAGTCATATTCTTATATGATTAAAAAATATTGCATTTCATTTCAACTCCTGTTTCCCTATATACAATTTTTACTGCACATTATAATTGTTTTCTGTTTAATATACTCAACAATGTTTACGGACAACGATTAATAATGTTTTAAAGAAAGATTTAGCAATGATTGGAAACCGGAACTCAAAAGAATATTTAAATTTATGATATTTTTATAAATTATAAAACCGCCAATCGGAATCAATACAATAAAGTATTATTTAAAAATTTAATAGGATTTTAAAATATTGTTCACAGCACAGTAAAATCAAATTTAAATTGGCATAATATTAATTAAAATTTATATTTAAATATTTAGCTTTGGGTAAAAAGAATATAAATTGCATTCAATAATTATTTATATACAGTATATGAAAACTTGTATGAGAATATTACATATTCTAAAAATATAATTAATTATTATATTTATAATTTATATCAGAAACATGTTTATAAATAATAAAAACTAAAAATAATATTCAGCATAAAACAATTAATCCATAATTCTTTTTTTTTTTTATAATATTATTTACCATTAAGGAATGAGAAATTTATAAATAAAAAAATGTATATATTTATTTATTTATATACACAACAACACTAATACTAACCAAAAATTTAACCGGCAACGTGCATCCTTGTTAATTCATTAAAGGTACACAAGAAATTGCAAGGACAACAAGTTAAAATACCAACAACAATATTATTTTTTGATAACAACAACTAAACGCACAATCAAAAACATAAATCCATTATGTATTTATATATATGTTGTGTATATATTGTGCAACTAATAAATATTTATTAATTGTACTGGAAAATTATTTAATTTTTTTATTTGTATTGTTTTGTATACAATTTTCTGCAAATTTAACAATCAATTTTTTTTTTCTTTAATGAAAATTTATCAATTTTTCCACTTTTTTTGAATCTTTTTTTCAAAATTTTAACAAAACTAATTTTGAATATTGTAATTATCATTATTATTTTTAAACTAATTTGCGAATGTTTTTTTTTTTTAAATACACGTAAATAACAAATTTAGAAAATTTTAATTTTCTTTTTGAAATATAAATTATACTGTCATATATACAACCGCCGACGATTTTGCACTGAAACTATGATTACTTATAACGGCCACTAGAGTCGTTGTTGTTGAGCTGCTTCTGTAAATTATATATATATATTTATTTATAAGTGTTTAAAATGTTTATAGATATGTTTTATATATATTTTTTTTCATTAATACATGAAATATAAAAGTATACCAGAAAAAATAATGTGAATGTTTAAAAACGATATCAGAATCGCCAATGTATATGTTTTTTTTTATAATAATAATTGTACGTATATTTTTCATCCCTCTTCTTTTTTTGCTATATTGAATTTATATATGGCAAAAATATAAACCTACCCCACAATAGAACGCCTTGTCGATTTACCATTCGTTTTACCTTTAACCCAGCAACAACATAAAAAAAGATATTATTAAATTTTTGTGAGAATTTTCCGTTTTCTTTTTTACCATTCATAGAGAAAATATTAAAAATTTTACTTATAAAATATGAATTCTCATATTATATACAAATTTCTCTATGAAAATTTTATGATAACAATATCAAGTTATAGGGTAGGATAACCTAGAGTTGGCAAACTTATATATTTTTTTTGTTCTAGAACTTTCTTCGATGTAAGTAATAAAATATTAATTTAATATGTATCTAAAGACCAATCGCCTATGAAAGCGGCGACTTGTAAAACTAGTATGGATGCATCATAAAATGGAAATCAATGTAATTATCTTAATTGTTGTAATGATCTCTGATGCTAGCATTATTTGTCAAAACAGATAATGAATAATTTTAAAAATTATAGGTTGCTGTCAAAATTTATAGTAATAAAATATTCAAACCTCTACCTTTAAAAACTATTTTATTTGATGACAAGAAGCCATTTTTATTTATAAAAAGTAAAAATGATAATATAATGTTAAGTTTAGACACACGCATCATATCTGCTAAATGAATAAGGGTGGATTTAACAGTAGAAACTGAAGCTTAACTAAACCGATTGTGTTGCTTAAGCCTGTACCTTAAGCTCACTGGGTTTCTCAATCAAAATTTTCCCTAAGCTTAGCTAACCCAAAAAATGTTAATTATAAATTGGCAATAATATTATTGTGAATGAAAATGTACCATAAAAATTAATGTATTATGTATTGGAATTTGTGAGATAGTATGCGTGGAAATTTATAAGAAGGAGGAAAAGAAATGTAGCTTTAATTTTAGCATTTTTCTAATAACTTTTTACTATTAACTTTTAAATGGATATGAACGTATTTTCTATTTGTGTGTATATAAACTAATAATAACAAATGTCAAAAGTGAAGCTTAAGCTCTAAGATAAACCTCACTTTAAGGAATGCTTATTGTTAAGCTACTAGTACTGAGAAACCAGAAAATATGTTAAATGGAAAATTAAGCTCTGACAAATAAGCTGTCCGCTATGAAATCCGCCATATATTTATTTTACTATCCTTTTTTTAATTTTGTTGTTTTGTACCAAATTAGTGGTTGAATTTTTCAAGACAAAGTGTCAAATTGACGATTTCATTAGAGATTCACTTTAAACTGTCGTGCTCTGGCATTAACGTACCAAAGGTTATATTCAAAAATGAAAACTAAAAAAATAAAAATAATTTAAAATTTAATATTTATTATAATTATTAATTATAAAAAGTTATTTAGCTAAAATACCTATGCAATGTAAATTATTTAATTTTACCCTATAGTAATAATAATATTTTCATTTGAAAAAATCCTTTTGAGTATAAATTCTGTATCAACGCGTTCTCAATTACCTCTGTATAATAACCGTAATATACACATCCATATAAGAACCGGCATAATTTTAAAACAAATCGAGTTATTCTCCTGTTTTGTTGTTGTTGTTGTAGTAAATGTATAATAATAGAGAAAAATTCACTCATCAATTTTATTTTGTTATAATGAAAATCTCTCATTTTCCTCACAATACAATGTTAAAAAAAACACCACCACAAATACCAATTCAAATTAATTTACATTATAAAAATTTCCATGCTTAGCTATAAATGAAAGATTTATTTTGTTATAAATGTATTTGTGAAAATTTTGATTCGAAAGAAAATTCATTCAGAGGCGGAGCTGAAAATCTGCACAAATTTTTGGGTGGTACTTTGTATAAATTTTTCATATTCATTTTCATTTTTATAAAACTGTATAACTTTATATTTAAATAGTATTTAACATTTTTTTCATTATTTCTATACTGTCTGTAAAATATTTCTATATATACGTACATATAATAATTGAATAGAAAATGGCGTATTTAATAAATAATAAATTATGAAATTATTAATATTAAAAATGTTAAAATATTTTCTTAATGATTTTTACCCTAAATAATTTATTGTTGTTTATTTTGTATTTAGAATACGCCACTGGATTTTGTTTACACAACATTTTTGTATCGTATATAAAAAATATATAAAGAAAATTCAACAATAATTTGTATTGAGTTTTAATGTTGTTGTTAGTTTTCTCTTGTTTATGTTGTGTATTTTATTTTTTATTTTGTTTACCATTTTCACGACCAGGAAAAACTTTATGCTCACCGCAATAGAAAAACCACAAATACACAAAAACACTTAACATGTCATTCGTTTTGTTAAACAAGAAGAGCATTTCATATTAAAAGTTTTTGTTGGAAATATATTTTGATTTTTGGACATTGGACAATAATTATAGTTAATTTTTTATTTATAAATTTTTAAATTTATATGAAACGTTTTATAAGATTGATTAACTATCCCAAAATATCGCAAGAATTTTTATGGAAATTCAAAATTCTAATTTAATATTAAAAATTGTGTTGTTCTATTCCAGGGATTTTAATTCATTAGCGTTTATTTTAATATAATTTTCATGAAAACATATAAAAATTAATATTATAAAGTTTCTTCAAAGAGCAGATGTTCTTAAATTAAAAAGGTTTCGAAATGAATTTTTGAATCTGATATAGTACGCCACCTCGTGCATGTAATGCTGTAATTAAATATGTATGTCTCAAAATAACTTAATTTTCATTTAAATTTCATTCTTATGGGTTAGGTCTACATCTGATTATAATAGGTAACAATTTAACCTTGAATATTTAGCGACATAACTTAATGCGGAATGTTATGAAAGGTATTGAAATTTACACCACATTTGAATACGACTACTGTGGAATATAGCATATGGTTATTCGCGTGGCTCCATAATTCCATTATGTCGCATTTACTTACTGTTCCTGCAAAGATTGCAGTTTACCATTACTCCAGTCTATAAACTACTGCTAGCCAATCAATAGATTCTAACCAATCCGTCCGTAATTTCCATTAACAACCGTCTTGTTATCTACGGTTCATTTTAGGCCATTTTAATTGATTATTATGATTGTCGAGAACTCTGAATTTCAGAATTTGATTAATTTATTAAATAAAATACTGGACAACTTGCAAAAAACAAACAAATAATTGACAATTGGTTTAGAAAAATTGGATCTTTTAAAAATATTTATCTTTTGTATGCTTCTCAACTATCTTGTTAAACCAAATATTTATTTAAATTTATAAATAAAATTGAAATTTGATCAAGATTTTTTCTATAATTATATGTTTAAAATGTCAAATTGTTTATTATAATAAACCAAAATCAATTCAGCTGATCATAAGAACCTATAAATTAGTATCTTATAGATTTGAAAATATAAAATTTTTCACTTTTAATTTTTTGCGTAAAATTCTAAAAAATGAAAATGAAATTAATAGTACTATACATAACAAAATTTATAGTTCGGTAATGTTGTACAGAATAATTTGTATATAAATCTTAAAACATTATTTTTTTTTATATAAAACCAATTAAATATTTTAACCATGTTTAAAAAAAAAAAAAATCGTGCAAACTCAAATGCAAACATTTCATTTAAATCCCATCATCTAAATAAGTATATAAAATCAATATTATCGTTGTCTTCTTCAGTCCCCATAGACATCTAGAATTAAAGACTAATAAAATCTTAAAGATTTAACATCCGTTTTTACAGAAAATTGCATAAAACGTTTTAATAAATTGAAAGATGGTAAATGAAAAAGATATTAAATTTTTAAAAAAGCAACTAAAATTCCATTTAAAAAAAATTAAATATTTCTCGCATCTTTCAATTTGTTTGCTTTAAAAAATCATAAAAAAAATTTTTAATAGCTATGGAATTAAATATTAATTTGTAAAATATTACCATGCAAAAATACAGTTTTTATAGGACAATATAAAAAAGTGATCTACCCCTTATGTATCATTAGTATACATAAATATGTATTATTTTCTATCTTTACACTATTTTAAACAATGGCTAAGCTAGTTAATAGTTCTATTTAATAATGTCTATATTATAAGTGCTGAATTTCTATCAAACAACAGCATTTTACAGGCAAATGACCCAGGTATTATCTTCCTGTTCATATAAGAATAATATATAATATATTATTCTGAAAAGAAGCCCGCTAGGCGACAAAAATAAACGATTAAGGATGAAAATCATTTTATATTTAAATTTAAACACCTATACATAAATATATACTTATAGCAGTATTTTAATTGGAAGAGTTCTTTCTTTATATCCTAAGCTTTATATTAGAACAGATTTAAGTAAATATTTATTTTTTCGTTTTCTCTTTCTGATGCTTTCTTTCTTCTATGTTTAAATAATTTCATTTGTATATTAAAGTACATAAGAAGTTATTAAAAAAAAAAAATGGTATATAAAGATACTCTACATAAAAAAAGGGTTATAAAACCAGCATTAAAATCCATCCCCAAAATAGACCTTTCTAATGTTTCAATAAATTTTAATTATATTGGAATATTAAGTATAAATTGGAATTAAAGCTGAATTTTTATAGTCATCGGTATTGCACGTCTCTTATATTTATATCAGTTTAAAAAATTCTTAAATGTTCATAGCTCTTGTTGGATACCAAAATAATAAATATTTATAAATATCCACTTTTTATGAGCTACAATCGAAAAAATATGCATTCAAGTTCAACCCCAACTGGTAATCAATTTTTAATTCACATATTTCATTTGACTAGTTCGTTTTGCCATCACGGGAAGAAAAATAATATGAAAGAATGAATAGACTGAATGAATACAGTGAAGTGAATAGACGAGTAACTTAATTTTTGGTGAAATCAGAATTTTGTTAAATCAGTAATTTTGTTACAAAAATCATTTTTTTTAATTTTTTTTTTCAATTTTTGTTCTTTCCACTCTGAAATTTTCTAGCAAGAAGTCTGGCTGTGAATTTAGAACATTCTTCTAAAGCAACGATTTTTGTTTCATCGTCCCTCTCTGATGCAACCTACGACGGAAATGCTTTAGTTCTTACTAAATGAACGAACTGCGTGAATTAGTTTTTAAAACTAATTCTGAAATTCGGTCAATTGAGTTATTGGCTCTGCCATCAGTCATATGAACGGCATTCGAACATCTAGTATACGATAAGTAACAATGGGCTTAATTCTGGCCTAAATGCCTGAACCCAAAACGGTTCCCCAATCTAATACATTCCAAACCAATGCGATTGTACGTTTTTCGTTATCATCAAAAACTGGCAGCATTATAGCTTTTATGTATCGTATGTTTTAAATTTATTAAAGATACTGCCACCAGGTGCTAAAGGTCGCCTTGATCGTGTCCTTTTAAATTATATTTTGGTAAAACATTGATTTTACGTAGTGCGTGCGTAGCTGTCGTACCAAAGTAGATTTAATATCAAATTTATGTTTTTACGCAATTTCATGTTTTCGATCATTTTTTATACTGTCCTATTAAATTGAATTGAACCTCAAATTTAAGTATTTTTGTAAATAAATTTTAATTACGAATTAAATATTTCCAACAAGGACTAACCATGCCTAAATTAAACTAAACTGTAGTTTATTTTCCAGACATATTTGTAATAATTTTTATTTAAATTTAAATTCTTTTATATGAATAAACATTTAACAATAATTTTTGAGTTAAATATCCTTTTTTATAATATATATATATATATATATATATATATATATATATATATATATATATATAAATATATAAGTCATTATATACTAACTTGTTTATATAAGGCTTAAAAATATATTTAAATAATTGTATAAGTGTTGGATAAAAATCTAAAATGCAAATTTCAAAATGCTTATGTTTATTCAAAGGTTTTTCCTTGACAAATTATAACGATACATATATACATACATACATATATAACTAATAAAATCCCTTTTTCACATTATAGCGTACCGTGAGGGGCTGGCGTTAAGCTCTTAAGATTTTATATTTTGATTTTTTTTTCTTGTTTTGTTTTTATAGTGAAAGTTTTTATGAGTAAAAGTTACAATATTGTTATAGTGTCTTACAAAATTGTGTCGTTGATGATGGTCCGTTTTGTTTTTCTGTATAGCTATATAACTTCCAGAAAAAATCTTGAAAATTTTTAATTAAAGATTTTCTATTTTTTTTTTTATTTACATTCATTTTTTTGTATACTAAATAATTATTTGTAGTATTGTATTCAAATTTAAAATAAGGGATAATAATAATGCAGTTTTTTTAATTTAGGGTTGATATGCCAACGACTAAAATGAAGAATTTTGTTTGTATATAGAAAATATGTGCAAAATATTACAAGAAATATTTTAGAATAAGCGTACTTTAAATTTTAACTATAGAAAAATTACAAACTATTTACTATTTATTATGCTTGAGCATTATTAACAGATATTACAATTAGTTATTACATGTAACAAACCCACCGATCTTGCAGCTAAGCGACCTACGTTTTCGGTAAGATTTCTGCATACTACGAGACTGATCCAAAAATATGAAAAAATTAAAAACTAATAAAAAAATGTGCTGTGTGTTTATAGTGCTGGCTGACTAGTAACCAAAGTGTATGAGCATTTTTCTATAAAATCAGCTTTTTTATTACAGTGTAAGAGGCCATATAATATTTGGGCAGGGATACTGGATACTAATAGACAGGTCATCAATGTACTATATAAAAACAGCAATAAATAACTCGAAAATTGAAACGAACATTTCAGAACTGAATTGTAGTAATTCCACGAGGATTCTTTCTTACTTACCAAGCTTTCGGAAAAAATATAGTATGGCAGAATATAAAGCCCGCTGATATTACTTATAATTACGAAATTGAGTCTTCGGAATCTGATATTTATTCGAAATCTAATCAGAAATTTGTTGTTTCGTAACCTCAATCCGAATAATTCTATTGAAAATTATAATTTACAATGTGGACAAGCGCGGAATTAAGTGGAAGGGTCATAAAGTGATAGTTGTGGCAAATATTTTCTATAAAAAAAAATGTGAATTTGTAATTGATAAATTATTCATTATGAAGACTATATTCCATTTATCGATTCAAATTTTAATTTTTTATGGATTTTAAAATCAAATTTTGTTATAAATCTGTACCTGAACTATTAAACATAAAAATCGTTATATGTTTCAGAAAATATGCTAATCAATTAGATTAGATTCATTACTATATTAAATATTATAATTAATGACCTACATAGATAAAGATTTAAAAATTATTAACTTTATACTAAATTATAAAAACTAAGAATAACATAATTGTAAATAAAATCGCCATCTGTTTGGAATCTAAATATACTCAGTAACCCCAAGGAAAATATTCTGCACTGTTTACATTTTGTATATATGAATAATACAATTTTTAAAAAATATATTGTTATTTATATGTGTACTAAAAATTGTTAACGTATGTTTTATTCATTAATAAATAGACTGTGTAGAAAACGCTTGAGATGATAACTCAATTACTCAATACTATGTTGCAAAAAAAAAAAAAACCATCATGCACAACCGCTAAACATTATAATGCCTCTAAGCAAACTCCTAAACATATTTTTATGTACATATTAAAAATACGATAAAATTTTACAATTTTACTAATTGATTTAAAAATTCAACATAAAAAATAAAATTGGTTTATTTTTTAATTTCATTATTTTTATTTTTTTATTACTGTTCTGCATATTTAATGGAAATTGACTCCATCATGAACTGGAATATATAATAATTTTGTGTTAAGGAAGAGTAGTTAAATTTGCAGCAGTTTTGCAATACAATTTTTCCACAGTTTTATGATTAAGAAATGTTATATAATGGTTCTATATATATATTTTGATCGCTTTTTGAATATTTAAAAAAAACACCTATTCCTCAAGGGTAATTTTTTCATTGCTTTTCTTCCATATTTTTTTGTTATTATTATTTGTTTCCCTTTTTTGCTTTCTTGTATTTTTTTTTTTTTTTATATTTAACATCCAAAACATTTGATCTTTTTGAATATTATTTTTTGTTGTTTAAATTTTGCAACATACAACATACAACAACAACAAAATGAATATAATATACTTTATTATGCTGAGTAGAAAATTATCTATAAATAATTTTATACTGGCCTTAAGGAATTCGCGAACAGAAAGAACTGCAGAAAAAAAAAAAAACCAATGAAGTAATGGACTATAAATTTTATTTTTATTAATTTGCCTTTATGGTTGGAAATTTTTTTTTATCATGAAACATAAAACATAAATTTATTTAAAGATATTTTTTTTTTTTGTGATTGCTTGGAAGAAAATGGTAATTTTTCCATTTTTATAATTTTTTTTTTTTTTTTGGAAAAGAAAAATAGTTGTAGCTTTTGAATAAAGGTTTTTAGTAACTAATTTTTTTTTGTATATATAATTATTAAAATATTTGGTTAAATAATTAGATTAGTTTAAAAGCATCCAAAACGTAAAAAATCGCGAAATATCAAATTTATGTATAAATGCAATTTTCTGAATTAAGGATATTTTTTTTCAGAAATTCTGAATTCATTTATTTCTACAAATTATCTTTGTAATTGTACATTTCTATTATAATGAATTAATACTCCAAATATGAGATCTATAACAACTGATTACTGATCTACCATTCAGTAGGCCTAAAGATCTACTTATACTTATATGATTACTTATATGATTTATGTTTTCAAATCTCATTTGAAAAATGTTGACAGCTCATTTTGGTTTTGCCTATACGTTTCCTAGGTGCCAGACTATTGGATGGTGCTAGTTCCTGTAAATTCCATATAACAAAGTAATAATATGCAATTGATTACCTGTAAAATTAGTCTATTATCAAATAGACACAAAAAAATTAAAATGGTTACGTTTCCCAACAAAAATTGATTAATCTAAAAAGTTGTTTATTAATGACTGAAAATCATTGATTGTGGATTTGGCAACATTCTATTGCAATTTGGATCTAGAAATTTTTCATTACAATTAGTTAATTGGTCATCGGCTTTATCTTAGCTGAGTCAACAGAATCAAAATGCAATCGATATTTTTAACCGACAAATTAATAACAATTTATTAAACTGAATAGCTTACTATAAATAAGTAAATACAATAAATTTAGTCAATACTGATTCTAAAAACAAACTGTATTTATTATGTACTTTTATTAAATGTCAGGTCACAAATTTAAAATATTTTCATAGAGATAAATAAAAACTGATTGTGCCTACCCTGCAATACAAAAAATAACATTAATCGAAGGTGAAGAAAATGAATTTCTTTTCATCGTTTAATTAGAATTTCAACAAATTAAATATTGGAAATAAAAAATGCATAACAAATTTATACGTCAAGTTAATATGTAAATTGTCCTCTCAAATTCCTACGAAAATAATTTTAAATAGTTTTAGGTACATACCAAAAGGTTCCATTTAGTATCCAGGTTTGAATACCGTTTTTACAATATTTACAATTAAATCCAGTATTGAACCAAGCATTTTGTTAAATCTTCTGTCCAGTGATTATTTGAATGACACCAAATTTGTAGGCGAATTAATCTGTAGCAGTTATTTAATTTTCGTACAACTCTCTATTACCTCTAATTATTATATGTAATTAAATAGCATTTTGTAATAATACAAAAATTTCACTTTACATTCACTAAATGTTTAACTAAAATTCACTAAATGTTTAACTACAATTTCATTTTAAATTAAATATTTAACAAAATATTTTATTTTTTAATATCACATTTTCACAATTATTATATAATCCCAATTTTTTAAAGAAATTCTATCATAAATTCAATGATTTTATAATTTTTGCAGAGTTATAATAAATTTTATATTCCAATATTATTTTGCAGACATATCTGAATATGAAATGTTCATTGCCACAGTTTTGTACATGTAATAGTATAAAATAGTATAAAAGTTTTTGGGTTCTAAAAAAGGATTTATGTGTAATAGTATAATATAGAAATTTAACAGACGAATAGGTGAAGCCAATGGAAAATGTGTAATTTTCAAGGCGGTTCTTATTGTAACTTGTCTTTCTTCTTTTGTTCAAACAGGAAAAAAAAGAAGAAATTAATATAAAATATAAAATTAAATTTTCACTGTCGCCAGAATTTGTCAATTTTTGGGTCATTTAATAAGTGAATTTTTGTCGCTACTTTTGGTTTTTTGTATTAGTACTTACTTGTCTGGATTACAATTTTTTTTATGTTTATTTTGCATAAATTATGAGTAAATTCTGATATTTCGTATCTGTAAGAATAATAGATTATTATTTAATTTATTATAGTTAAAATATTCATTTTTTTTAAAAAAAAAAAATTAAGTGATTTGTATAAAAAAGGTAGAAGTTTGAAAATTGTTCAACTGTTGCGGAAATAAATTTCAAAATTAATTATAGTTATTTAAAATTTGTGGGTTTAAAAATATATTCTGAGAAAATAACATATTAAAACTTAAATATCATAAGAATAAAAGTGGGCATATTTATAAAAGTGGGCAAAAGTGGGCATATTTACAAGCTTTCTAAAATGATTAATTGTCATTTATATCTATTATTTCCTTTCAGAAAATACTGATTTCCATTTACAATAGCTCATCCAAAATGCTATAAAATGCTATTATATATATATAATTATATTTTGAAAATAGTTTATTTTAGCAGTTGAGCTAATTAGCGTTAAAGATTATACATTTCATCGATATAGAAAAGTAAAATTCTTATTGACTTAATATCAGCCTTCATAAAAGTGCACTGTTGTTTGTACAACCATTTTTTAAATATAAAACTTGGCTTACTCTTTATCAATGGTGGATATCTGAATATGATCATTTATTTTAAATAAATATGATTTCTGCGAAGCTGTTAAAAATTACCATTTACAAGTTTATACCTATAAATTTTTCTAATAAAGCTGATGTAATGCATACAATAACCTGAACAACATTTTTCATTCGATCTGAAAACAAGAAATTGTGTTACCCTAAAACTGGAAAATTCATATTTTCGAAAACCCTAATTTTATAATGGGGTTAATATTTAGTTCATTAAAAATTTTCTAAATATGTAATTGCAACGTTTTATTTAATTATATCGCAGCAATATTTATATGAACCGCAAAAATATAGTTAAAATAAAATAACTTAATAAAATTAATTTAATTTTTCACAAATTAATATTTTTATATTCAGATTGTTACAAGTTGTTCATAATATTTTTAAATATTTCTCCCAGAACTTTTATTTCTATATATATTTTTAAAATAATATATTTAATAGTCATAAAATACTTCAAGTTTAAATTGAATTTACAATTTAAATAAATGAAACCAAACAGTGTAAAACTTTTATACATTGGCTGTAAAAGTTTAAACAATTTAGATAAACTCAATTTACATATATATGCATTACTCTTGAGCTTACTCATTGTACATATACGTTATTTTTTGGAAATCTCAAAGAAAACTAAAGTTTTTTTTTTATTATCAGGTAATAAAGGAAACATTTTAAAACAATATCTATTAAATTAAAGCTAAATATCATATTTAGAATAAAAATAAAAAAAAATCTATTTAAATATATTTGCTCTAAAACCAGTAAGGATTTTACAGTACACAACATCAGCCACCATTAGTTTCCGTTTTACTTTAAACGGAATCATGTATAAAACATTTATAATAAAATATCCTTTAATGTTTTTATAAATTTTTTAAGAATTATATATTTTTTTAACAGAAAACTTTTTATGTAATAAATTTAAATAAAAATATATCAATGTTTAAGAAAAACTTTGAAGATTTTAACATCTGCATTTCAAACTTATTTCTGATTCAGATACTTATACATGAGACGCGCAATAATGCTACTATATAGTAGTTTTAAATTAATGGGGTTTTACGAGTGTCAACAGTCTAATATTATGATGCTACTACGCTTGTAAAGTTTAAAGAACAGCATAAAACTAAAATTACATTATTAAAATATATTTAATCATTTTTTTTATTTTTATTTCCTTATTGCAATCGAAACAAAACCATGCATTATGTCTGCAAGATGGCGTACATTTATAGTCCTATTGTTACAATATAGTCCTATTGTAAATATTGCTACCATTATTAAATGGTAGCAATATTTAGCAGACAAAATTTAAACTTCAGCTACAACCAATTTCATTATAAACTCTTGTTAATCATTTAAAAATGGGTTATTATTATTTTTCGTAGTAATTTACCATATGAAATCATATTTTGAAGAGTTATAATGACGTTTCAATGCTTATAGTGGCTGAAATATAATTAATCGTAAAAATATAATTTATATAGGACATTTATGCTAATCCTTGAACATATTCAACTAAATAAACATATATTTATAACAATATGGACATTTACTATATAATAAAGTTAAATAACAATTTGAAAAAGATTATAAATTATAACGGACGGACGTATACCAAAACGTTAACATTAGGTCATTATTGTATCTCATAAAACCTCTAAAAATAAGTATATGTATCTTATTTCAGAAAACCAAAAATATAAAAAAGATTATATGATTGAAATAATTTCAGAAACAAATTTAATTTTTTATAATTTTTACTTTTTTCCAAAGAAAATAACATTTCGGTAAATTTTTAGTAGTAAACTTAGCGAAGCATTTAACAATCAACGTATTGCGATGAACATTTCAACAGACATGTATAAATATTAACGTTTCTCTAGCGTAAAAAATACATTCTTTATCTTTCCAGCTTCTATATACAAAATGTATACATATTAGGAAGGATATAATAAGTAGAAACTTACGTATATATAAATATATAGAATAAAAAATATGTATCTATATATATATATATATATATATATATATATATATATATATATATATATATATATATATATATATATATATATAAATACATATATAGAATAAAAAATATTTGTATCCTTGTGCCCATTTCTGCTGACAAGATAACATGTATATTTATGTTGTGTACCTTAGAAAAGCAGAAATATTCGTGACGGAAAACTTTTCCCATAGATATGCTATTAAAAGTTGTCTTATACATTATATATATTTTTTTGTCAATGGGAAATACACAGTAAAAAAAAATATACATTTCTGTCATTCTGCTAGATTTAAAATGATTTTTTATGGTAAAGGAACACCAAAAATTAAATTGTTTGTAATTCAAAATTTTCTTTACCTTGCTTCAAAATTTTGGTTTTTTGAAAGTACAAGTAATATAAACAATTTGTAACATATTTTGAAAATTTTGTATAAAGGCTAAGGCATTCAATTTACTTAAAAATTAATACTGTATATTTCGAATTTCTGATAAACCGCATAGAATTGTTGATGGGTATAATCGTACAATTCTCAACCTACAATAAATGAATTCCGATTAGATATATTATCTATATGTAAATCACACTTAAATTTCAGCAATTAGTTGTTGTAATCGTTGTTGATAATATGACTGAAATGTGGTTATGTCGAGTACATTGGTTGATGTTACATTGTAAATTTTTCAGATTATGTCTATATAATATAAACAAAAATTTAAAAAAAAAGGTATGGAAGTGTACTATTGATCTTACTTAAATATTACTTAAAGAGTTTCATAAATATTATTTATAAATACGAAATCTACACACTTCACTTACTAGTACATCGTAATTTAAGTTTAGTTAATATTAATTCGGGCTATAATCTATATATAGTTTTCTAAATTTTAATGAAATTTTATTTACCAGTTTTAATTATAAGGATATAGCTTTGTTAAGTTTAAATTGGAACTGTAATCTATTTTACAGTAAACAAGCAAACTAGTTAATATTTTTTTACTAGATTTTGACTAGTAAAATCTCTAGTGTTCTTTTAATCTAGTTGCATATAATTTAGTTTAGAAAATTTACACTAATCCATAAAATTTTTAATAGTTCAAAAAAATTAATATTTTACAGTGTGTTACATTCAGTCATGTAATATAAACTTAAAAATCCACTATACTTTAAAATTATCTATACAACAAAATTCAAAATCTTTTTAAAAAAAATCCATTTTATCATTATTAAGCCTTGGTAATTTTAACAATAAAAATCATTTTTAAATACTTTCTATAAATATACATAAATATCTAACAGAACCATCAGATTTCATAAATTTATATTATGAAAGTAGGTACTATATATGTACATAGATTATAATAAGAAGATTGAAATTCTTTGGAATTTTAAAATTTCGGATAAAAGTTTAAATTTGTTGAAACACCAAAAATTGTTGCTTTGGCAAAAAAGATGAGTTCTTTCCACTATATAAATAAAGTATTATTATGGCTACTCAGATTTGTTGGCGTTGTTAAAGAAACCTTACAAAATGAAGAAAAACCAAAACAACAACCAGCACCATAAAAATATTTTTTTTTTTTTTTGAAAACTTTTTCACAGATTATAAACAGTTAACAGATTTTTATTTATATTTATATATATGTATATAAATATTAAATTACATGGGATAAATTTATATATTTTATTATTATTAGTTTATTTATAATACAACATTTTGTTTTACAAATTCAAAATAAAAAAAAATAATTTCTGACATTTTAAGTACACACCAAAAAAGAGGGTGTAAAAAAGTTACGTTTAAGAGGTGAACATTTAAAAACGGAAACTGCGAAAAATTAATTTAATGTTATAAGAGCGTCCCTTGACTTGGGATCCTTGGGTATAATATAAAACAGACAACGAAAACGTGAAAAGAGAAAATGTTTTACAAGGATTTTTATTTTTTATATTTTGAAGGATTTTTATCTTTGATTGAGTGTAAAATTATATTTTCAATTGAAATTAAATAAGGGTAATTAGTTTATCGGGAATTCTTTCATTATGGTTGTTTAATTTTCTCTAACAAAATTTTATTTTTTTTTATATATAAATGTAGAAACTTTAACAGCTTTTAATGGTGTTTTATTATGATAAATTTGTCAAAAGTTACATTTTTGATATTTTATAATATGATTTTCTTTATTTTTTTTTTATAATTATTATTATGATATGGAAAATATTTTTGTTTTTGATTAACTTAAATTATTTTCTTGGAAATCAGATAAAACTATGACAGTTTAAAATTTAAAATCTTCATAAAATTTATGTAACACTTTCACAGTAATGCATAGAAAATGTATATATGTTACAGTTAAAGTGTACACAGCAGTCAATGTGTACACTGAATTATATTCAAACCTTTCCCATATAAAATTTCCCCCTTTTCCAATATAATTTATTAAATATTCAAACCATTTACTAGTTAATGCATGAATTGACTGCTGTGTACACTTTAACTGTAACATATACATAACAAACAATTTTTATGGTTTAAATAAATTGATATTTAGTTAAATTAGTATCATAATTTTGGTCCATATACATTAATTAATAAACATAAAATAACTTGATAAAATTGTACTAGCTAAATATGAAGATTGTATGCACAATTTCTGAAGAACAAACCCGCAATATCATAAAATCAGTTGTCTTGGAAGGAAGTACATATTCATTTACAGAGCTACAAATGTACAATAGACCCTTAGTCATTGCAATTTTTGGGAGACAGGGAACAATTCATGTTATTCTAATCTAATCTAACTAAGTGGGAGCAGATAACTCGTAGTGAACTTGTGGTTATCTCACATATAAAATATATTCAGTAAATTGCTTACTTTCCATATATTTTTTTTATATTTTAATAAGATTAAGATTAATAAATATGAAATGGACATGAAATTTACAACATTATATAAAATCTGCCGCCTGGCTATTTGATCGCGGTCAGCAGATAACTCATAATCCAATAGAGATTTTTAATTAATAGGACCTTAGTAACAATCAATGCTTTGTAAAAAAAACTGTTTTGTTATAAATTTCAGATAGTTTAATATAAAAAGAATTTTTTATATTAAATTAGAATATTTATACTTTTGTACCAAATTTCATTCAAATAGGATAATAATTAATTACATATGCTCTAACTATAAAACATAAATCAAAAATTCTTCAGAAACTAAGCTGCTCATATATTAATTTCACATGAACTCATTAAAGATCCAGCTTCAAATTTCTAGAAGCATAAAATATTAATATAATTTAGGGTTTCAAAATGAACCCACTATCGACATCAAATTTTACAGGTACCAAGAAAAATATATCATATTTTCCAAATTTCATTCAAATTAGATAATAAATTACTAATTTATAAAATCAATTTGTAACCATTTAAATATTTTTATATACATTTTTTTTGAAATTTATAGTTTTATTAATAATTTTATGCAATATTTAAAATCAACACTTGCCATAATAATATTGCAGTCAACCGCAAATATTTTTTATTATTAATTACCCTTTGGCCAAAATAAGTAATCTAAAAATTATTTATATTATCATTATGTATATTTTTATCAAGCCTCCTTTCATTTATCGTTAAAATATTACGCAACCCTGAAACAGCAGTAAAAATACACAGACTATCCTAGAGCAACAAAAGTTAATTAAAAACTAACAAACTGAAAATGAATAAAGTTTACTTATACAAAGTTTTTTTTTTTTTTGGGATCGTATACAATGTTAAAATTTTGGATTTGTTTCATTTTAATATAGATTGGGTTGCAGATTCCAGGATAACATATTTCTTTTCACAAAAAAAAAATAGGTATAACGTATTTTAAAGATGTTAAAGTTTTGAAAACATGATGTAACAAACATACAACAATACTCAATACACAGATTATAATGCAAATAGTCCGTTCGTATGAATGATTTTTTACTTGATATAATAATAAATAATATTTTTATTTTTATCTAATTTCTAATATTTTTGTAGCCAATATCATATCGTTACTTGGCAACATAATAACATAGTTTTTCCAGATGTTGATGAAACACTTAAATATATAATATTTTGAATTTTGCATTGTCACACTAATTTTCAGGTTCACTTATTTTCACTTGAACGTATTTTTATTTGTTTATGTTCGTTTTCCCTTCTTTCGTCACATCAGGCTGTAAGAAAACTATGATTAATTTATTTGTAAAATTATTAATTTAGTTTACAATTATTGAAATACTTTTATAATTTTATTAACCATCAAAAGATATTCATATTGAACTCATTTAATTGGTTAAGTATTGGATTGTCTTAAGCGACAGTTAGTGGAACTATGGAAAAATACATTTTAATGTTAATTGTTTTAAAAATGAAACGATATAATCTTCTAATTTTTGGGTCAGAAGTAAGTTTCTTTAAAATGTTAAATGTTAAATGAATTCAACAGCACAATTTATTCAATAGCGTAGAAAGCCAAGCAAATATCAGTGAACCAGTCTATACAAGTTACAGTGAATCAGAAGATGAACTTGATAGTATTGTTTTGGAATATTCCATCATCAGTGAATTATCATTTGGATCGTACAGTAGAGCAACAACAATAAGTGACTTTGAGGAAGACGTTCATATCTTTATATACAACATGGGTCGCTATAAGCGATATTTTCTTCACTGCTGATTTTAAATCAAGTTCAATAAATTTAAAATTAGAAAATCTTCCATGTTTCATAAAATATTAAACATTAATGTCATAATTTTAATAATTTATTATTGATATTTCTTTTAATTCTTGGAAATCAGTTAATATTTAATTAAAATTGTTCCAATTAATTGTTGTACGGTACGTCAACTCTAACTCTAGTTTTCTCAAGTCATATCGATAACTTCTCGTAAATTGTAGTACATTTAGGTAATTTGACCTTTTAACAGAAATATGAAATATACTTTTGTAAGAAGCTTTTCTCGAAAAGTGAATATATGGTAACATCCAAAAAAATGCGAAATATCAATGAATTTGCTATTATTATACACATAGGTAAGGCAAATACAATCATTAGAATTATATTGTTGCCTTTCCACTATTTTAAACAGTGCCCAAAGACATTTTCGATTTTGTGAATTAATTACTAAAATTAAATCACAAAAAATTCCAATTAATAAATTTATTTATGTATATATTCATAAATATAATTTGTAATTTTATCTATTTTCGAATTAACGGAATTCTATTCAAATGTATCCTAAATTATTTTATCTTTAGGACTTGTTGATTGCTAGCGGCGCTGATTTTAATTAATACTATTAATAGATAGTCAAATTTGTTCTGTATCCAAAAATATATTTGATTTTAATCACTAAATTGATTATAATGATTTGACAGTAAAATTTATGCTTAGTTTTTATTTCAATTTTATTGCTGTAATATATAAAAAATTAATTATAAGAGTATACATAACTTTTTTATAATTTTTAGTTTAATAAAATTTGATTGATAAAAGTTATACATTTACTATTGCTTGCTAGTTTTTATAATCAATATTGCAATTATTGACATAAATTAAACCAATTATACATTTTATTTTGGAAATTTTTTAGATAAATTACTTTTCAATATTGTTTGTAAACCAAAATTTATAATAGAACAAAATCTGAATTCAAACCAAATACATGACTTCATTCATTTCATTCTTACTAAACCTAAAAGTTATATGTATGCAACATATATAAAATATGAATAACAAGATGTAATTGGTTAAATTAATGTTCACCAGTATATAAAATATTGACATTTTCTGAAAACTCTAATTAACTGATGTGTATTGTATACATTACATAGTGTTGTAAGTAAGTAGACTCCATATTACAAAATGTCATATAATTATTTATGACTTTTGCAAAATCCAGAAAAAATTATATAGTAAATATACAACTCTGAAAGATGTTTTTAGAAAATATTTATCATCTTATATATTAGTCATATATATTATTACATTACAATTGGAATTGAAGTTAATTATTCATCGTTTTGCCCTATTTGTCGGAACAACAAATCATATAGAAATTTTCCAATAAAAACGGAAATATCCTTTTTGTTAGTACCGTACTAATACATAGTATATATATACATATAAATACTGAATTAAAATATATGTAATACCCTAAATGTACACAATATATACATAAAATATATAGAAGATATTTGATAATACCTTAAAAGATATGTACATTTTTTGTAAAGAAGATATAATTCAAGTAAATAAAGCATGAACAATGAACATATTTGTCCTTAAAGTAGATTATTAAGCATAATTTTGGAATATATATATATATATTGCCATACATCATTATCAGGTCCTTGAAAATGTTAAGAACAATAAATAAACTTTTTGGTTTTCACCAGTATAAGTCATTTGTAAAATAAAAAAATGGTATAACTTTTTTTTCTTTTTTTTTTTCCTTTTAAAGTATATAGCCCCAAAAACCAAACTTTCTATATTTATAATATTGTTAAAAATTAGTTTTAACATTATAAACAAAATGTAAATAAATTCATACCGAGATAAGATAAATATAAATTTATAAGTACAAAAAATGTCTAGAGAAACCAACATTTTATAAAATTCACTAAAAACATTATTTTGTTCTGCAACATAAAATGAAACATTTTCAAATAATTCTATTCGATTTTGAATATTCTTATACAACTATAACTGGTCGATTGCAGTAAAACAATTTTACTTGAAACAAACATACTTGGACAATTGTACTGGCACAATTTAACATATAGATTATCCACTTTAGCAAAGATTTCAGTTTTTTTCGTGATACAAAAATGAATTCCAACTAATAATATTAATTGGGTCAGAAAACGTTGAATTGTGCAAATTGAATTGTAAATAGAAATGTAATTGAATGGAATAGTGCTCAGTTGTTGGATTGTTCTATTAGAATTAACCTAAAATCTAAAAATTTTGTATTATATTATTAACCCAGAATAATTCTTAAATTGAATATCTTTTTATTACAAATTTTTATTTTTTTGCAAAGTAATGCATTTTTCATTTATATATGAATTTATAACAGAAATATTATCTCTGATTTGTCTTATATTTTCAATAGAATTGCATAAAAAATATACATATAGAACATAAGTTTTTTTGGCAATCAAAATATTTCTTATGATATTAATATATTCATTTTAACACTGAAAATATTGAGTGATAAAGAGTGATATAATTCCTCTGCAATAATAGTAGAGTAAAATAGAGGAATTGTAAAAAAACAAAACTACAAATCTGCATTTTAATATTTTTGTTGTAAAACATGCTGTGGAAATAGAATTGAAAAATATCAGAATCAAATATTATGATAAAAATGTCGAATATTAAATGCTAAAGGAATCATAAAAAATTTGAAGAATCTTTTTATACAGCATTTAACAACTTTTACATATAAAACTATTTGAAGAGAAATTTTATAGTATTAAAAAAAATGTCAGTAAAGCAGAACTAGAGGTTTTATTTTTAATTGACAACATAGTTGAATATTACATGATGCTAGAATTATCTAAAAGTATCAAGATTAATCAAAATTTATATAGAATGAATGAGTTTTTTAAAATATTCTTTAAATACTAGTTTCATCTCGCGGTTGAATCGAATAAAAAAAAATATTTTCTCGTTGTTGTAGATTACACAAAAAATATGTAAAAAATTATCTCGAATATTTTTTGTAGAAAGACATACCAGATACAGCCTGATACATATATTCATTTTAATCTTTTGTTTCCATACCATATCAAATTACAATGTTAAAGTTTATTTTCAAAGATTTCCATTTTGTCGGAAAAATCCCTTCCGACGATTTTCATTTTGTCGGAAATATCCCTTCCGACAATTTTCATATCCTTCCGAAGATTGACGTTTTGTCGGACATACATATATCTGCTACTGTTGGCAGACAGTTAATTTATACGCGGTCTAACACTAAATTCAATGGACTATGTTAAATTCCTAATTTTTCATTTAAATGTTCGGGCAAAGACGGACTAAAGTAGCCTGACAGGTACATAATTCGATTTCTAAATTTATACATAATCTAAAGTCGAATCTTTCCATATCCTTCCCAATCAACCTATAATTTTATAGTACATTTACTATAAAGATTTGTTGATATATACAATTGACAAATACACAAACGAAAGCTGAAGCGTTTATATCAAAGATTTTGTTTTTATCCAACATTTAATTAAAATTTTATATTTAGCTTACCAATTTTTAGGATGTTTCTCTTTTGCTTTAAATTTTGTAATTTAATTACATTAAAAGATTCGAATTTATGTCTTCTGGCTTTTATTTGAATAAAATATGTTTTTTCCATGTACTTAAATAAATTACTGATATTATGATTTCTTTTTACAAAATTATATTAAAATTACATTTATTATTTAAAATGGTAAATTTGATGTTTTGATACAATTTGAAATAAAAAATTTCATAAAAAATATTCTAGAAAAAATAAAAAAACGAGTAAAATCGTTTGAATTACTTAGTAGTCGTTTTCCAGAATAACAAAATTATTAAGTAATAATATATGGACATATTTTATGGATGATATGGAAAAGGAAAAAGAAAAACATATCATAAACTTTGATTACAATCACCAAAATAATTTAGATAATGAATACTTACAGGATAAATAAATAAAATATCAAGATGAAATTAATGTAACTAAATGAAAGTAAGTCAGAAAAAGCAAATCCTTCATGATAATTTGATAATTTCTTGAATAATTTGATAATTTCTGAAATTAAAAAGAACTTAATTGGATTTTGATCTTTAAATTTTTATCAAATAATTTATTATTCATTAATTTACTAAAATTTAGAAATATATAAATTTATTTATACTATT
Organism: Rhamphomyia laevipes; assembly: GCA_963920725.1. Lineage (NCBI taxonomy): Eukaryota > Metazoa > Arthropoda > Insecta > Diptera > Empididae > Rhamphomyia > Rhamphomyia laevipes. Next base: position 31,036,933 of record OY987257.1, read on the forward strand.
ATATACATCAAAACTATATTATGCCTTAAGATATAAAAATAATAAATGTTTATTTCCCAGATGAGACATTATCTAAACTGTATAAAATAAAATTTATTTCATACGTTTTATTATTAAACTAACAAACAAACAAAAAAAAACATAAAACTCTTAAATCTTTTGACCAATAAAGCAATTTCGGTATATTTCCCATTTTGAAACATTTATCATATTATTATGCAGTAAGTGCATATCATATGTTTTATTAGTGGTCAAATATTAGATATAAAATTTATTAAAATATAGGGTGTTTCATAATATAGTTATAAATAATCAAATCATCAAATTAACATTGATATTCTTATGACGCAAAAAGTCTCCAAACGAAACGTAAGCTCATGATGCAGTGATCTGTACAACAAAACACAAACTCAACATTCACGAAAAGCTAATACTTACTTACTTAATCGGCATTATAATATATTCTTTTAAGCCGAGGATAGAGCTAATCTCCATTGGTTTCTGTTTTGCGCTGTTAACCTCCAACTTCCAGACAGGTTCAGCATTCTGAAGTCCGCCTCAACGCCATCCTTCCATCGAAGATTAGGTCGTCCACTTCTGCGTATGCCATCAAGGTGCGAGTCAAAGACGTTTAACGCTGGAACAGTTTGTTCCCTTCTGACGGCATTCCAAAACCATCGTAATCGCTGCATTTTGATTTTCTTGACTATATCCACGTCTTCATAGAGCTTATACAACTCTCGGTTGTATCTCTGTCTCCACACCCTACTATAAACTATTGGACCGAAGATCTTATGTAGAATCTTCTTTTCGAATGACTCTAGAAGATTCACATCATAATTGGATACATAGACCAGGACCCTAAACCATATACAAGAACTGGTACGATGAGAGGAAATGCTAATAACAAAGTTAAATGGCGACATTGATGAAATTTCTTCTAAGTAGGCAAAGTTTAAAGCTATACATAAATATAATCATTATAATTATAAATCACAAATTCTAAATTTTGAATTAATTCAAAATTAAATGCGGTTTTTCAATAGTCTTATTAGCCATTGTTGTGTTAGTTACATTTTTTGATGTAGTTTTTAGTCTATACGTTTTCCACTATACATTAATTAGTCTCTGGTGCGGTTTTATAAATTTTCCAAAAAAATATTTGGATTACGCAATAATATTTTTAAATTGTAAATAAAAGAAAATGTCATTATGTAGCTGTGTACCAATCGTATTGCAGCGTATGAGTCTTATTTTATCATCAAGTGAAAACCTTGAGCATTTTTAGAGTATCTTTATTGTAAAATTTTGTACAGATTCAAAAAGAATAATTGCAATTTACTCTGTATAAAAATATATTCAAATATTATAATTTCATAAGTGATATTCTAAGCAGACACACAGCATATACAGGGTGATAGTGTATATATTGTATAATTGACTTGTCAAAACTTTTAAACTTATTTTAAAAGAAAAAATTTATCGTTTTATTTATATATTCTATATCTTTTCATATATTCTTGCTTTTTGGCTTATATCTATTTGAATCATCAGAACAATTTATTTTTATCTCTCATGAGATATTCACTTCTAGATCAATAAATTTTAAAACTTGACCGAAATGCATTTTCTATATATAAATTGTAGTTATTATAATTTTTGTTCTGTATATATTTGAATATTATATAGCTATATCTTTTAGAATTTTATATTTACATTAAGATTTTTTTTATATATATATGTAGCAATAGAAAATATATATGCAAAAAAAATTATAATATAAAATTCTGGATTATTTATATTTTATGTTTAAATTTATATTATGTATAAACGAGTTGTATATAATTTTTGGAAATCTTCTGGGACATTTTTATTCTCCATATACAACGATAAAAATTTCAATAATAATAAATATATTTTATGGACTGATTTTAAATTAAAGTAATGGATAATTTATATGCATTTTTATGTATTAAACTCTATGTTATATTTTTCACTATGGTAAACACGTGCGTTTTATATTATAATGTAATTCATAAAATTAATTGTAAATTCAAAATAAAAAAATATTTACAAATAAAAAATTAATTCAAATTTGTTTAATTTAATTATGAATGAAAATGAATGGATAAAGTGAAAATCTACAGGGAATTCATGCACTCAGTTTATAATTAGTTACATTATAAAAAAATTAAAAATTCTTTTTCCAAACTAATGTGGCAGCCAACAAATTGAATTCGCTAACGAATATCTAGATTAAAAAAAAAAAAAAACAAATTGGGTTTGGAGCCTGAACTACTAAATCGTACCATTTGGCTCAATAAATAAATTTCAAAACACTTAAAATGCTGATGGCAGAATGAGAGAGGAATCAAATATTTAACATTCGCCATGTGACCGGCGAGCTTTTATATTGCTGGAGAAGTAAATTTATATGTTTTTTAATTCCTAATATAATTACGATTAATATAGAAATGTTTGTTCAATTTTTCGACTCGAACCGATTTTGGAATACCATTTTGTTGTCCGTCAGAATATCGTTCCGAATGGAATTCAGAATTGATTAATTTCTGAATACAAACTAACAAGTTAGAAAATGTATGAATCGGAAGAGTTTACAGAAATTCCAACATTATCACAGGTATAATATGTTGATGGTCTTTTTAGACTGCAAAATAATTGTAAAATTAATGGATTTTTATATGAAATTAAACTAATTATTATTTATATTACGAAATAAACTAGCGAAATATTAGTTCATAATTAGCGAAATATTAGTTCATAATTGATTCAAGATGCAGATTCTAAATATTCAATTCGACTTAGTATTCGATTCCATAATCTTTAGACATTTTTTATTTTATAAATTAAATCAATTAATCGAATTTTGATATTGATTTCTTCTGTATATTATTATATAACATATTGATAATTAATATGAAAGAGTGACTTCTGAAACTTTTTAATACAATCATAATTGCCTACGGTTTCTTATAGAATCTATATCAGCATCGATATTGCATTGGCAATCATACCAAACTAATCAAAATTTAACATTGCGCAAACTCCTTATAACTGCAGTCTAAAATTCTAGATGTTCTAAATCTAAATAATTTCTGTGATTTATGCAGAATTCTTCACATACGTAATTTTGTTCCCTACATGTATAATATTGATAGACCATTGAAGTTTGGCTTGGAAGCTGTATTTTTTTTTTTCAAACGATGCGTAAAGTAATTGTATTTTAATACACGCTAAAATTTATTTTTAATAATTTTTTACAATAAAAATGTGTTTAAATTAAATTGTGAATAATATTAATTAAAATTTTTGGCACCTTTTATACAAAAATTTCATTTATAAAGTTAAAATCCACAACAATTTTTTTTCTCGTAGATACAGTAAAAATAATATAATAATATTTCCCTTCCAAAAGATATTAAGTTTTTCTTTATCATTTTTTTTTTTTTTTTTGTTATTTCCAATCAATTTTCTTTCACATTCTGTACATATTTTTTAATTCTATATCCTGGGTTTATAATCATCACAAAGTGTAACTTTGCGAATTATATTTCCTTTTCCTAAAAAATTCAAATTGTGTATGCAAAATGCAAATAAACGATTGGCTTTATGTCACTATAAACTATAGCTTTAAAAAAATGAAAATCGGAAATGGTAGACTTTGACTTTGAAAAATTCGTTACAAACTAAAATAATAAATGTAAAAAAAATCAATTATTTTTTTAAACCTTGTAGCTAATAATTTTGAAATATCAATATTTCAATTATCGGGTAACTTTTCCATAAATAAATTCATTGCATGTGACAATCACTTAACACCTACACTTTCCATAGTATTTTCGTAATAATGTTGGTCTGGTTAAATAAATTATTCATATTTTTAAATCTCTTAATTTCTTGCTCTCATTACACTTACACTTATCTACTTCTAGTGATTATGGTGACAATTCCATTTGCCTATAGCATTTCGATTAGCCTAACATTAGGAAAAAGGTTGTATGCATTGAAGAGATCAAAACTCATATAAATGTTTTATTGTGGGATTTAATCTCAAGATTCCAGTATGAAATCCCACAACTCACAATCATAAAGCTTTTTATATCATTTTGGATTTATGAAAATATGGATATTTGAAAAAAAGTTTTGATTCTTGTAGCATTTAATTTACATTCATACAAAAACTTTTATATAAGTTTTGATCTCTTTCTAATAAAATTTTTTTAATATTATTTATTATATTTTTAAAGCGAAATTTTTCAGTGCAAAATAGCGTATCAATCAAACTTCTGATATGTATATATATATTTATATATATAAATTTATACCTATAAATATAAAAAAATTAAGCTAAAAGACTCAACAGATGTCCTCAATTTTTTTTTTAACTGGAAACAATATTATATGACTTGCAAGACATTTACCACACCATATCTAAACAATTTAGCAACATTGCCTGCCAAAATAATAAAAAAAAACAACAAAAAAACAAGACAAGAAAAAAAGAACTTACATAAAAACAAAACAAAAAAATAAAATAAAAAAAAAACTGAGGAAAATTCAACCAGAAAATTGGTAGAAAGCAGAAAAGTTTTATTAAACTTTCTAGGATATTTGCACAGTCAAAATATTAAATTGTGGTTAGATCTTACCTTAACTTTAAATGCCAACATTTATTTCGTTTTAACACCACTGTTTTTGTCTCTAGTTAACATTAGGAAGGAAGTGCTATTTTTTTTTGATAGAAATTGCGATGATATCATTTTTTTTTATTGTTGGTTTCTGTTTTTTTGGTGATTTCATTTTTATTGTTGAAAATGAAAAGTGTTTTCTAAGGGGAAATTAATATTATCCACTTGTGATTGGTTAGGATTCAATTTGTAAACTAATTTGATGTAATTATGTTTTGCATTAATAAAAAATAATTAATTGTTGTAATTATAGTTTTAAATACAATTTGTTTTTAATAAGTCGTGTATGATCAAACACAATTAGTAAAACTATATAATTGGGAGAGACGTTTCAGAGAAATGGCTTTCATTTAAATGTATGATGAATTTATAATTTTGTTGTGGCAGGCACTGCACCTCATTGATACAACCAATTTAATTGAATCAGTGATATTTAAAGTATGAATTACAATTCCATTTTTTCTTCTTTACAATGGCGTTACAGCCAAAATCCGGCTTTCGTCTCCTCAAAGATGTTTCGTGACATTTTATTCAACTTAAAGCGACATCGAATTTTCGGTCTGGAGTTGAACGCAGGACTTAATGTAATAGTACATATAACACAGAAATACTATTAAAAAATAATTTTTAATTATTTATTTTGATGCATTCCATAGTACGAGCTAAGCTGATGTCCGGTTTTAAGCTACATAAATAATTAAATAGCCACAATTAAATGGGACATTTAATTTTTTAATCTCTTCGGCAATATCAAATGATTGCTCCAAATATTCTTTTTCCTTTACAGTATAAATTATAAATTATATAATTAATAACTGATATCGATGGTGCCAAATCGGTTTCTTATTTGGCCAATGCTGGGTTCCATGAGTATCTAAGTAGCTTAGAAATATTTTTTAACTTTTCCCAAGCGGGTTAAATTAAATCTGTTATTAATTTTCTACACTTTAGTAATAGATTCAATATTTAAAAAGTTATTAACAAATATTTCCCAATCGTAAATAGTAAATGTCTTATACTTGAAGCAAATATTTCACTGGTTATGACTAAGAAGTACCTGCAACTTGAACGTTAACAAAATAAAAGTAAATATGTATTTATTTTTCTGTCCATTATTTCGATTATTTGAAAGAAGTTCTTTGTTGCCATCATTTTTTGTTTGTTTATATATTTCACAGTAAATAATATAATAAGGCTAAGTGTTAACAAAATGTATACGTTAACCATATCCGTAAAATAGAAGCATGTGCTGAAAATGTCTACATTAAGTTTCCTAGTAAATATATAATGAAACAATAAAGGTTCTATAAAAAAACTGACCATATATATTTTTACTATCCCGCACAAATCAAACACCAAATTTATTGAAAATGGGAAATTGTGTTAACACGTGTTGACATCAAATTTTACTCATCCTATTATCTATAGATACTAACATTTTTTTTTGTATTTCGTCCTTTTAGTAAATTTGTTTCAAAAAAAAAATTTTTGTTTTATTTTTTTTTTTCGTTGTTGTCTATATATACAATTTTCATAGAACCCAAAATCAATTTAGGGTTGTTTTATTATAGCTTCAATAAATAATTTGAAATATTAAAGGTTTGAACTTTATATCTATATTTTATAATACACTTTGGCTATATTAAGAGAAACTTTTTACTAACTTCTATTATAAAGATTGTGGAACAAAAAAAGTTTATATAAAAACGTACGTTTATTATTCGTTATATTTATATTTTATTGATGAATTTATTCAAAGATAAAACTTTTTTAATCTGTTATGTGAAGTAGACGAGACAATCTTAAAATAATGGAGTTGAGTGTTCTTTGACCATTGGTCATTTTTCTTAAGTATACTGTGCAAAAAAAAAACTAAAAAAATTTCATTCTTTTTTGTTATTGTAAGCAAGAGCTATTGAAAATAATAAAAGACATTATCGAAGGGTGAATTTATTAAAGTTTTGTAACCATCAGTAATGGACTCAACACTCAAAAGAGATACAAAATTGATAAATTCTTGGAAATATTTTATTATATTAACAAATAACAATAAAAATTGATATAAATTGACGTGATGATATTATTATTTTAAATTGTGATGTGGTTTCTATGTTAAGAAGATTACGAAAAATTGTTTTATGCGCCCGGTACACAATGACCAATTTTAGCTACTAAAAACAGAATAGGATATAAAATGTATTTATGTAGAGGTGCGATAGAGAGAGCAATGTCGTCCAAAAAAAATTTCCCCTTTTTTTTAGACGTCCAAATTCCGAAATGGGTTTTCCGAATTCGGATTTAGACGTCCAATTATAGCATAAGACGAGCTATCTCGTCTTATGCTATAATTAGACATCCGAAAATTATATTTTATACTTGGGGAATATATAAAATATATATTACGAATAGTATGAAATACTATGAAGTCTGGTGATGGGTTGGATGGTCAAAAAAAAAAGTTTGAAAATATTAATTTTATTTTATTTAAAAAGTAAAAAGTTTTTTTTTTTTTTTTTTGTGTATGAAGAATGAAGATAAAATATATATAAAAAAGCTGCTAACTAGGGGGAGCAGATAACTCGTAGTATGTTAACAGTGCTTTGTTCAAAATTGCTCATCTTTATTATTTATTGATTTAAAAATTAATAATTTTATATTTTTATTTCTTTTATATTAAATTATAAAGAACATAATAAATAATATAATTAAAATAACTATAATAAGTATAAATATGCGTAATTACGAATCCAACCTATGTACCAAATTTAATTGAAAACTGATAATAATTACTATATGGTGTAGAACATATGAAATATTCTTTGGAAACTAAGTTGCTCATATATTAGTTTCCCATGAAAACAATAAAGCTACCTGAAAGTTGGACACTTCAGCAGGACAATGCTGCAATATATACTGCTAGGTACACAAAAAAAAATTAAATTAAGAAATATTCCCATAATGGCCTGCTGTTAGCCCGGATTTAAATCCGATGGAAAACCTATGGACCATTCTTAGCAAGGAAGTTTACAGAAATGGACGTCAATTTAATACTTTGAAGGAACTTAGGATCATCTTTCAAGAAGAAAGGGTACACATTGATAATTCTATTCTTCAATCACTCATCAATTCAATGCCACGTCGACTGATGGATGACAACAAGGGAAGTCATACAAGCTATTAAAATATATATTACTTATTATAATTATTTTATCAATGAAGAAAATAAATGAATTTTAATTTTTGCTCTATATAAGTATTTCCTTTGACCAATGAGAATAAATTGAAATAAATAAACATATAGGTACATTAAAAATTGACTGCACCGTAATCTGTATCCAGTTTTTATTGACAAATGTTCTGATGCAAATAAAAATAAAGTAAGACTTTCCTTATAAAATAAAACGAAAAAAATGTATTGTCCTATATAGCTATTTCGCGCAGCATAGCAATTAATTGTTTTTTTTACTAAGATTAATTAACAGTTTATAATTAATGTTTTCACTTTTTTACTTTTTAATTAATGTAAAAATAATATAATAGAAAATCCAAACAAATTTTATAATTTTGTAGGCTAGGATTTTTTCGGAGTTTTCAGAATGTCAAATAGTTCCTATAATTTTTATAGTTCCCACCTAAAAATTAAGGATTTTCTATCTCATTCTTTCGTAAACAAAAATCTTACTTGCTATCTCTTTTTATTTTTACTAAAATAAAAAAATTAGTCATTGTGTACGTCGTCCTTTATTTATGAGATTTTTTGAATTAAATCTTATGGGAATTTGGCACTTGTAAAAACTAAAAATTATTCTTGAATATTAATGAATGTTATTGTATATTAAAAATGTTGTTATTAATTTAATATATATTAATTATTATGAATAAATTGTAAAGGATTACCTTAAATTAATACGGATTGATATATTTTTAATGAATGAAAGAATTAATAGATTCTATGAAATATAATTAATCATCATAAAATGAAAATTCCAGTCTTTATGAAAACGCATTTTCCAAGCAGTGGTCTGCTTCCTCCTTCCACAGCGCAAACTGTGATAGACATACTGAATCTGTTGTGTGATCATGTTAGCCAACGTTTAATGTCACGTTGTTATTAATTTCAAAATTTGTGTGTCGCAACGTTAAGCCTCTTGTACATTACACTTGAAAAAAGTCGTAATGAGTTTTTCATCTTTTTTTCTAGAAAAAAGATGAAAAGATGAAAAGAGACGGATTGATAGGAGTGATAGAGAACAAAATAGAAAATTCTCCCTAGCACACTTTAGTGAAATTCCAACAACTATTTTGACTTTTTCAATTTAAATCCCTTTAAGCACCATTCGGATTTAATTTTTCTGATTCCAAATTTTAATTTTTCTGATTAAAAAATTGATTCAAAAATTTTAATATGAGAACACAATATTCTCTCAAATTACACATATACAAATACAACAATCATTTATAATATAATTCTCATACATGCAAACATAACAATATATCATAATATCATAATTAAGTTTTATATTTTCGTTGTTCTGTCGTCCTCGTGCACAGTACACAGTGTTAATTGTGTTTGTGTGCAGTAGCAGTTCAGTCGCCATAATTTATTTCCCATAATTTAAAAGTAAGTAAATGTATATCTATTTAATTTAATCTTTTACTTAATTTTTGATTCTAATTTACCTCATTTTTTAATCAATTTTAGTTCATTGTTAATTCAATTTTAGTTCATTTTTGTATCTTAATTATTTCAATTTGGTATCAATTTAAGTTCAATTTGGATTCAAATTTAGTTCAATTTGGATTCAATTTTAGTTCATTTTTGTATCAGCATTATTTCATAATTGAATCCAATTTGAATCGAAAAGTTGAATCCAAAATTTGTCTAGTAATGGAACATCAGTTGAATCAAAATTGATTCCAAATTGAAACTCCAAGTTGATTCAAAATTGAGCTCTGCCATATATAGCTGAGTTCATTTTTGAATCAATTTGGAATCCACTTGCTTAAAGGGATATGTATTTTGTATTACCTTTTTTAATATTTTGTAAAAATGCCATTTTTATTTTAGTTTATACTTTCAGTCAAATTCTGACAATTTTCACGCATACTACATACAATAAATTTATACTTAACGAATACACTCAATAAAAAAAGATGAAAAAGACAAACTGATTTGTCTTTTTTAAGTTTTCGTTGTCTTTTTCGACTTGTTTCGTTGTCTTTTTTTCAAAAAGTCAACGAAAAATTGGAAAAAAGACAACGAAGAAATGAAAAAAAGACGATGTTCCCTCTCTATCATGTACAAGGCATTTCTGTATTTTACATCTCTATTTGCTTGATCTTCCTAATTTCAAGTGTAATGTAGAAGAGGCTTAAATTGTATAAATTATAAAAATTCACTCGTTTTAAGGGCTATAATATATTTAATTTATCAATTTCATCAATTTGTATTTATTATGAATATAAACCTATTTAAATAATTAAATAGTATTTTTTTTTTTTGTAATAAAATGTAAAAGTTTCAATTATCACTGTTAAGTGTTAATTGAAACACCAACTTGAATTTAATATCTTCATAAATATTTCAATTTTATTAGACTAATAATTTTCAAATAGAAATAGTTTTTCTTGTCGCCTGTACAAACTATCAATTACATACATTGATAAATAATGATTGTTTTTTTAAACTTTTAAGAAGATATTAGTCAATTATTTGGTCTCATTTTAATTATATTACATAATTAAAAGAAGCCATAAATTTAAAACTTACTGGAAAATAATTTTTTGGACTTATTATTTTTATTTTGATGAGAATTGATAGTATACACAATAAATAACCTTATTATTTGTGAACTATCCATATACAATTTTTTATGAATAACAGAAAATCAACTGAAAATTTCATATGCATTTTCTTTGTGGTATATATTTTCATAATGAAATAATTTATAAAAAAAATTAAACTGAATCTGAAGGATTAAAAATCTTAAATTACATGATTTTTTTTTGTATCCTTTGACATGTTATATTCCGTATCATTTGGAGACAAAATACAAAACATAAAAAAAATCATTATTTAGTCTCTTGGAAAACATCAAAGGCAAAATCACTTGGTTGGAAATTCTTTAAGTATATTTATTATATATATAATATTTTTATTTTAAATGTATAGTTATAATATAGATATTTATTGTATCATATATATACAGTCATACCTCCATGAAAACTATGGAGGTATGTCCTTTTTCATATTTTCCAATATCTGATAACTGACAATTAAGACACACATTTTTGATGCAACAAATCATATATTTTCATTAAGATAAAGTAAATAACAAAGATAACAACTTTACTGGCCACCTTTGGAACTATTTACGTGATAACTTCTTGTATATTCTTCTTCATTATCTTTTCCTAATGGTTCTTCATTATCTTTTCCTGATTGGTTATATAGTTTCTGAATTTGTGTAATCAGAATTGTTCTGTTAGTAAAATAAGAAAGAACCAATTAATTGTTCAATTAAAGACTAATCTAAAGGGGGGCACAAAACATAGCTTTAGCTTCTTAATTAAAAAAATCTTCTATACTGTTACAGCTATCATTCTTAAGTATATGGTTATAGCTGTTAAGTTTGTTTATCTATTTATTTAAATATTAATTTTGTATTTAATTACAATTTACATTGAAAATTAAAAACTTGAATTTGTGTAAATGGAGGGTTCACTGTGCATTATATACATATTTAAAACGTAATGAAATGTAAAACATCTTTTATAAATATTTTCATATGATTTGTTGAAAAATGATCATCCTTAATTTTCCTTCATTTATTTTTTGCTTGTTTTATGTATAACTGAAATATTAAAGTTTATACTTTATAATTTTAATGTTTTTCTTTTTACCTTTGAATAATATTTTCATAAAATAACGAGGACACTAAAAGTATATGAAAGTTTCGTCTTATAAAATATCAAGACAAGAGTATCCTTGTTCTGTGCAATATTATAATTTGAAGATACCCGCTAGGCTTTTTTTTTGTGGAATATTTTCCATAGTAAGATAAAAGAATAAAAAAAATTATTATAATAATATGAACTGGGAAAAAGTTTATGAAGATGTAAAAAACTTTTATAAGAAGAACTTTTTTTTTTTTTTGGATTGTTCTTTCTTTTCGTAGAAAAATGTTTTCAGCGAAACGATTTTCATTTTCTGTTGTTATATATTTTGAAATTATTTTCTATAGTATAAAAGTTATGTTGTCGACAACATTAAAGTAAAGTTGAATGAGAAGTCAAAGTCACACAGGTTTCGAGTTACACAATATTACACCGAATATAATTTATTTTGTTGGTGGATTTGAATTTTTCACTATACATTACAGTAACAGCTCAATAAATTTAATAATTTGAAAATATAGTTAAACTTATATAGATTCATTAAGACCTTCTCGTACTCACCAAATTTTATCTGTCGTTATTTATTTATTTATTTATTTATTATAGAATATTTAACAGTTTCAAAATCAAATTACATCATCACTTATTTTATTACTTGGACTCATTTAAAAACTGAATCAGATTTGTTGTGAGTTAATGGCATCGTGGTTCGTAAAATACTTGTTCAAATTATGGAGAAGTAATACATGAATCATTATTTTTATTATACGAGTAAAGACAGTTTAAAAAAAAACATTAAAGTTTTACCTCGTTTTTTTTAGTTGTTTGTTAAAAAGTTCTTGCATTTGAAAAGTATCTATACTTTTAGTTGCATGTCGTAAAAATTTCTTAAGTAAATGTCAAAGAATTAATATTTTTTTTGTTAAATTAATACGTCAAGCTTATAATTGCAAAAATTAGTTTATATTAATATTTTTTGGATCAGTTTTATAGAGTGAAATATAATTTATAGTGAAATATCATTTTTTCAAAAATCAATCAAACTATGATCGCTATTTGTTATGTAGTATCTTTATTTACATTACCAGGAGCATATGAATCATATCAAAAATCTTGTTCGAGGAAATATATTGAATCCTTATTTATTTGTCCTGTTCGAGAAAATTTATTGAATCCTCATTGCTCATTTAATAAAGTAAATGAACGTTAAACTCTTTATTTGCCAACCTTACATTATTTTTGATAATAAGAAATCAGTCTTTTACAATTTATTTTTCGCGGAATCCTTAGGTTCCATAAAAAGTTTTAAAAGTACCGCGAAAATTTTTTATGACATCCAATATTTTAAAAATCCTCTTTAGAATTTTCTCAATATGCAAAATATTAAATCCATCAAAAATTGTTGAATATTGAAAAAGAAGATTTTTAAAATTGAGAATCTAAACTTTTGGATTTAAATTCATGGAATTGTCCATCTGATATCGTTTGTTACAGTTTATATGTGTGATATTTCACTACTTCTAAATTTTATAGGCATTATACGAAGAATATGGCATGATTGTGTTAATTACAACAACTTCATCGGATTATAATATAAATTGTAATTAAAAATAGAGACTAATATAAACAATTATATTAAACATAAAATAATATTTTTGTTAGATAAAATTATTTTTTATTAGAATAAAACCATCAGATTCTTGAGTTTTTCAGTATTTGGCTAGGCTGCATTATTTCGTAATATGACACGTCATTGTTTCTTGTAAATTTTTATATGTTACATCCATGGTTATTTTTTATAAACTGAGCTATTTAAGCATATCGTATTTATTTTCATATAAAATAGTGTTAAACATTTGAATAAAATTAATTAAAATTATTTATATGTAAACTCTGATTCACAATACGACCTTTAAAATTACCTATATATCTCTTGAACTTAATTACATAATAAACTCATACATTTGTAGATAATTATGTAATTATTTCAATATTTATTACAATTTCCCATTTTAGCTTTATAGGAAGGATATCGTTATTTAAAAATATTAATTCAACAAAAATCAGATATTTAAAACTTAACATTATCTAAATTTTCCAAGTTAACAGGAATAAAAAAAAAATGTTTTATGTAGTGTAGAATGTCAAAAAAAGCAAAATAAAAAATAACTTCGTTTTTTTTTTTTTTGCGCAAATCTATTTAATATTATGAATAATGAAAATTTTCCGAGCATAACAATTTAATTGGCAGTATAATTAAAAATTGTAAACATATATACACGAATATCGTATATTAATTGTTAGGTCATTTAAACCTTATTTCGATGTACTATGTAAAAAAAAAGGAAATAAACATGCATCTAAAAAGGATCAACCATTTTCCGACTGGCAGTTAGTATACTACTCGTTTCAAGAAATTCTAGTTTTTTCGTTTTTTTTACAATTATTTAATTTTCTTTTTTTTTTATTATTATCCTTTATAATATAAAGGAAAAATGGTAATTATAAATAATGGTAATTTTCATTTATATATTTGTAATGTTTGTATATAAACAGAAATTAATACAAACATTAAAGAAGGAATAATTAAAAGAATTCGTTTTTTTTTTATTTATTTTTTTGTATATATGTTTTTAAAATGGAAAATAAATTCGTGATGGAGACCAATTAATCTTTAGCTGCCTTCTAACAAGCTATATTAAAAATTATAAAGAAAATATTTACTATATTTATGTATAGGCAAAATATTATAATTTGGCGGTGTCCTGGATATAGTTAAAGTTGTCATGCAAATTTGCGTTTTTAATAATATATTTTTTCTCTTGTTTTTATTTTTTTTTTTTTTTTGTTATTATAGATATAAAGCATTGATTAATTTACATTTCTTTTATATGTATATATCAACAATGAAATTAATAAAAACATAAAATATTGTATGGTCGTAATTTTTCGCACTATAATATCGACAATTAGTTTCTGATATCAGAAATATTAAATTTATACTGATAACAATATTTTAACATGGACTATGATGCCACATTTCAAATTTAAGCCTACAATGATGAATTTGACTGTGACATAATTTTATATGTGAATAGCGTACTTACTTACTTACTTAATCTGCTTTAAACCCTCGTGGGGCATAGCGCGTCTACCAATCATACGCGCCATCGTTGTCGATTTCTGGCAATGCGTTTTAACTCACCCCAACTTTTTCCAAGTTTTTATTGTTCATCCTCATTTTATTGTTCATCCTCCAAGTCTGCCTAGGACGACCCACTCTTCTTCTTTCTTGCGTTAGTGGATTCCATTGCATCGTATGGCCAGAAATGGTCTTGTCGTCCTTTCGGAGTGTATTCCGTACTATAAATGAATTACAATAAGCTAATACCAATTACTAGACAAATTCGCATTACTGATGAGTGATGACTCCTTACATTAACACTTTATAATAATTTCAATAGCAATACTACAGGACTACAATAACAACAATAACTTTTATATATAGTTAAATTAGAGAGCTCTATTACGCTAGCCCGACCACTTTAGCCAGACGAGATCAAAAGTATGCCAATAATTGCAGCAAAATTGCAGCTAATTGCAGCCGTTTATAAAAAAATTGCAGCTTTAGCCGTTCTCAAGAAAAACGTGTCCGGCTAGCGTAATATTACGCTAATATTACGCTAGCCGGACACTCTGATACCACTAAACGGCTAAGTTTACCAAAATAAAAAGTATGCCAATAATTGCAGCAAAATTGCAGCTAATTGCAGCTGTTTATAAAAAAATTCCAGCTTTAGCCGTTCTCAAGAAAAACGAGTCCGGCTGGTTTAATATTACGCTAGCCGGACACTCTGATCCTTCTAAACGGCTATGTTTACCAAAAAAAAAAAGTATTCCCAAAATTGCAGCAAAGTTTTAAAAACTGTATATATTTTGATTAATTTTATCATTTTTGTAATAATATTGAATTTGAAATGAAAAAAATTGAATTTGAAATGAAAAAACTTGAATTAGAAGTGAAAAACTTATAATGTAATGTAATATATAAATAAGTTTGGCACTATTATAAATCATTAAAATTAAGAAATTTGTTCCTATGTATTATAAATTACTAAAATTTGTTCCTATTATAAATTAACTGATGAAAAACAGTTAAAATAAATAAAGCTAAACAATATTTTAAAGCTGCTCACAAAAAAATATTATTAAAAATAAAAAAAATTATAAAAGGCTGTTATTATAAAATGGGTTTTTATTTATATAAAAAATCCTTTACAAAAATGATAAAATTAATCAAAATATATACAGTTTTTAAAACTTTGCTGCAATTTTGGGAATACTTTTTTTTTTGGTAAACATAGCCGTTTAGAAGGATCAGAGTGTTTGGCTAGCGTAATATTAAACCAGCCGATTACGTTTATTTTAAAAACGGCTCAAGCTGCAATTTTTTTATTAACAGCTGCAATTAGCTGAAGTTTTGCTGCAATTATTGGCATACTTTTTATTTTGGTAAACATAGCCGTTTAGTAGGATCAGAGTGTCCGGCTAGCGTAATATTAAATCAGCCGATTACGTTTATTTTGAAAACGGCTCAAGCTGCAATTTTTTTATTAACAGCTGCAATTAGCTGAAGTTTTGCTGCAATTATTGGCATACTTTTTATTTTGGTAAACGTAGCCGTTTAGTAGGATCAGAGTGTCCGGCTAGCGTAATATTAAACCAGCCGATTACGTTTATTTTGAAAACGGCTCAAGCTGCAATTTTTTTATTAACAGCTGCAATTAGCTGAAGTTTTGCTGCAATTATTGGCATACTTTTTATTTTGGTAAACATAGCCGTTTAGTAGGATCAGAGTGTCCGGCTAGCGTAATATTAAACCAGCCGATTACGTTTATTTTGAAAACGGCTCAAGCTGCAATTTTTTTTATTAACAGCTGCAATTAGCTGAAGTTTTGCTGCAATTATTGGCATACTTTTTATTTTGATAAACATAGCCGTTTAGTAGGATCAGAGTGTCCGGTTAGCGTAATATTAAACCAGCCGGACTCGTTTTTCTTGAGAACGGCTAAAGCTGGAATTTTTTTATAAACAGCTGCAATTAGCTGCAATTTTGCTGCAATTATTGGCATACTTTTTATTTTGGTAAACTTAGCCGTATAGTGGTATCAGAGTGTCCGGCTATCGTAATATTACGCTAGCCGGACACGTTTTTCTTGAGAACGGCTAAAGCTGCAATTTTTTTATAGTAACATTGATAGTTCGTTCAGAAATACAACTGGTTACTATAAAATTATAAAATGAAGCAAAAATCATACTATCATTATACAATCGTGGCTGTCTCTAATCTATATCATATATCCTTCATTGATAACAATACTCTCAAATATTTAACAAAATTTTAAATGTTTTGTATAGTTAAATTAATATGTGAAACATTTTTAGCTTCAGAGTATTTGTTGTTAAATTGAAATTTCTAATATATAAACCCCTCCAAAATAATGTAAATTAATTTTAAAAGTGACCAGATAATTTTCTAATTAACTATATAAAATTTAATAAAACAAATAGCTCAGACATAACGAAATTCGGTCAGACTTATGTGAATACACCAAAGTGTGTTATAATATTTTATCATTGTTAATTGCACATTAGTCTTAATTTGATATTCGTCTATTTTAATTTTGTTACGAAAAGTAAAATTTGCTATTATAAAAGTAAATTTGGTATTATAAAAGTAAATTACCACTGGCGAACAATATTAAAATTTAAATATAGTTGTAATTTAGTTTTATGCTTTTCAAAAAGGATTTGTTATTTTTCAACTATAATTTACATTACTTAAAAGGAAATTAATAGAAAATTCATATTAATATGGTATAGTAAATAATATAATTAACTATGTTTATTTAAAATAATTTATAAAATGTCAGTGTCAAAAAGGATTCGACTTCAATATGTGTACACAATGTATAATTAAAATATCTGAAATATATTAAGAATTTTGCGTCGCAAAGGACTTAACCTAAACAAGTGATTTCGCTGAAAGTTTTTTACTTGGGAGTCCGAAAATTCAGTAGAAACATGTCTCATAGAATCGGTCGGCACATTTTAATGAAATTTCACGCAAACGTTCATAAAAACTGTATGTGGAGAGCTCTGTTTTCTTGCTCTACGCAAAAATTTATAAATATATATCACAAATTTAGCTGAACTTTGGTAGACAGTTTGGTATCCTGATCTCTTTTGATTTAAATTTGGCACACATTATAATTCCTTTACGTAATTGGTGCCCATAAAATTTGAAATAGGTAGTTCAGTGATTGCGGATTCCCACAAGTTTATTTTGTCATCTACTTTGGAGTCGCTGCTCATGGGAAGAACATGTAAATAATACCCAAGATTTCAATGAAATATTACACATATTAGTTTTGTAATCTAGTTTGTGTCTAGTTTGTAGTTGGCAGTAACAGTGAGCAGCTTAAGTGTTTATCACATTTCTCTCCTCAATATTTGTGATATACTTTTGTAGCTTCGACAATACCAATTACTGTCAAAATTGAGTTAATAGATTAGTTCTAAAGGCTTGTTTTTCGACTAACATATCAATTCCACCCAAAAAAACGGTGGATATTAAAAGATTCTTAAAACTATATTTTTTTTAAACAGTGTACATTTCATTTGACATAATAAAAATCAGAGCAGCATTAAAAGTTAGCGTGATAATAGCTGCAATAATTTGAATTTCATATTATAATAAAAAAAATTATCGTAATAACGAAAAAGAATTTTAAGTTAAATACAGTTTTTTTTATGCTGGTGAATTTATGAAAACAACATAAAATACCACGACATTTAAAGGTACAATTTTCAAAATAAACTTTCATAATTAGCTTAAAATATGTGCAGAAATTTTCTTTTTGGTTCGTTTCGTTTCATAATTTTAAGTAAAATTTTTGTCCTTTTGTTCCTTACTAATTTTGTGTTTTTATTTAAAAAAAATATAAATAAAATAATTAAATCTTTTTTATCTTTTCCTTGGTCAAAATTTTTTTTGTAATTTTTCTTTAGCATAGTGAGATACAAAATATTAAATATAATTTATGGCACTGTTCTCTTTTATTGTCCATTTTTATGTAGTTTCCTCTTTTGTATAATTATATTATCTAGAGAATTAACATAATTTAACAAATTAGTTTTATTTTTCATATTTTTGCAAATCCTTTCTTTTCGACAAAGTTATAAATGTCGGCTTTGGAAATATAGACTGAGTGAATATTTTGACTAAATTATAAGTACCGATTGTGAATGTATTGGCTGATAAAATACATTGAAAATATCGAATATATACATAAGAAAAATCCGAGATTTAGCCACTTTTCCCAGAAATTTCGGAAAAACTTCACTTTAGCTCATTGAAAAAGTTCAATCTTTTGTGTATAATTTCTCAGTCAACATTTTATCGGTAAACATTTTCCAGTCGACATTATGTACCATCACTCCTTTATTTTGTATATATACATTTGTATTTTTTTTATATAAGTAGTTAATTAGCCAGGAAATTTAATTGCGTTTTTATTATTTAAAGATAATTTTAAGCTCTAATTAAGAATGAAAAATTTTGATAATTTAAATTTTACTATTATTTATAATTATTTGATTTAACTATCAATTCGAACATTTGGAATAGGTAAATGATAAAAAATCCCGATAATTATGATACTCAGATTCGTGACGGAAACGACCAGGATTAACTAGGAGCAGATACTATTATTTTATAATAATAACGTGATACATATGACACAAATAGTAATTTTAGAAATATGTGTAAAACCACCCACTTTCTATCTAAAGTAAAATATATACTTACTTGGTTACACATATTACTTATCTGATCTATGATTCTAAGTTTTGAAAATTTACTCAGACATTCAATATATTGTCGCACTAATTTCAAAATCGCCAGTCAGTTATATTACGATACGAGCGAAAATATTGAGAGTTGTAGAATTATACTCAAGTACAAATGGCGATTTAAGATTTCCAAAAACTAATATTATATAATGGACAATGAAAATTTATAACCAAATCCAGAAGAAACTGACAATTCCATGTCTACAGGGCATTCGGTCCAAACAATAATGTTTGCTAAGTTATCTATTTCAAAAGCATCATATTGTAAATCAATTAAAACAAATGAGTTCGATTATATAAGTCGGCAATGATTTCTTTTCTGCTCGTGGTAATCTCACTAATTTTTCCAGCTAGTGAAATTGCAATACTACAAAGGCTGGAACATTTTATTTACCACAGTAAAAAAAATTTATTACCTTAAATTAAGTAATTTATGAGGCAGAATAAAAATTTTATTATACCTTCTATAATTAAATTTTAAATATTTAATTATTTGTTTAAATTGATTTGTAAATTTATTTACAAAAATAAATAATTACATTTCATTACAGTTCAATAATTTTAATTATGTACAAATAATTGTTGGTTTTATAATAAATTAAAATTAATTAATAAAATAAATCTAAATTAATTATTTATTATGATGACGAGCTTAAATTATTATTATTATAATTAAATATGTTTGCGTGTTTTTTTACATTTTTAATATCATAAAATTATATTTTATTAAAATATTGCACGTAATTTTATGAGCATATATAGTTTAATAAATAATAATATATTTTATTTTAATTAATTTTAATATAAAATTAATTAAAATGCATCCAATATGAATAAATTTACGACTCATATAATCAATTATTAAATTAGATTTATATATAAAAAAAAAGTTAATAATATTCTTTGTATAGTTATTAATAAAATTACCATACATAATACTAATTAATTATCAATTAATTAAAATATTGAATAAAATATATAATTTTGTTGACTGTAATTTAATAATATAAATAATAATTGGCCAATTTGAGGCTATAAAATGCATTTAACTTACTAGAGTATATTCAGCTAATAAGTGTAAAGTTGATTTTTTATTATATAAAATTCTCGATAATTATTCAAATTAATATTTATGATATACACGGTGTCGTAATCGCATGCTTAACCCTTATTTCTTGGTTAATCAAGGAGTAATTCCTTGGTTAGTATCGGTAGAGGAGTCTATTTACTACACGATTATTACAAAAACTACTTCAGAAAAGTATCTATACACGAATATTAAATAAATCATAATATCTAAAGAAACTAAAGTGAGGTATTTTCATAATTATTTTAGTGTTAGAGTTACTCCGATCAGTATTGCTAGTTTCGGGTTATTGGCCTTCGAAGTAACATTATTTTTTAAAAAAATTCTTTGAAAATTCCATTAAAAAAGTAGTTTATAAATTTGAATTTAAAGTTATTTACGTATTCGATGTGTCAGCTACAAAATTCCTATCGCTATATAAAGTGTTCATCTATCATCTAGGCTCTATGAGTTGGGTGGTACAAGTTTTTTTTTTAAATAGACCTACAATTGAAAATATATAGGTAAATGAAATGAAACTACTAAAGTAAGGTACTAAACTTACTGAATAATTTGTTTCTGTTTATTTGAAGCTCACATCCAATAATCTATTTGAAAATGATTACAAAATGTTCGTTTTTATTTATATATATTATAGCTTTTTTAAAATAAATTAATAAGTTTTTAGTTTTAATTAAAAAAAAATGTAAAAATATATAATTCTTTGATGCAAAATGAAATTCTTTGTCAGCTGATATAAATGCCTTCCATTATTTCAAATTTATATGAGGGAAAATTTTCTGATGAGTAACTTGATTTAGTATGTTTAGTGCATACTACCCTAATTCATATAATACTCCACTTTAATATATCGGTAGTTTTCAGTTCAATCATTCATTTGATTTTGATTGAATAAAATTTGATGAAATATGTTTATTAATAAAATTTGATGATGATTAGTTGCTATTCGCACTAAATACAAAAAAAAAATGTAAATTATCTTTTCCCACAGTTAATTGATAAAATTCAAAGTGTAGATTAAATCCAAACCTAGAAGAGTTTTCGAAAATTTTTATTCAAAGAATGGAATTGATGAGACAATCTTTCCTAACCTTGTAAGCTTTTGTTTACCATACAGTAGTATAACTGCTGAACATGTAATTTAGCATGTTGCCTTAATTAAATATACAGAAGAAAACTAATTGTTAACAGCAACAGTATACAATAGTCAGAAGTTAATCATTTATGGAATCCGTCCAAAAATATAAAAAATAATTAATAATTATAGTTACTATATAAACTTCTGAATTGATTTTTTGTTTAAAGCTTTTGTTTTCTATATTTTTTATGTTACTTTTCTGTCTTCATAATTTTTAATACTTTTTTAAATATTTTTCTTCTTATAGTTCCACTCCTCTGTGGAGTTTGGCCAGGCCATCATCCTTCGAACCTCATCTCTTGATCTTGCTGCCCTGAACACATCAATGGCAGATATATGGAACCTAATCATCCAAGATTTTCTCCTCCTATTGTTCATATAATTTTTCCTTGTAGCACCACTTGAAGAATTCTATATTTATCGCCGCAAAACGATGATGTTTTAGTTAGGGAACCGGTTCATGAGGTGGCTTCCCGTTGCCTTCCTCAATTTCTTTCATATTCTTTTATTTAAATACATCTTCATAAGCTATTCATTTCCTTAAGATTATTTTGATTTAAATTTTATTTAAAATACAATTTAGTTGAAAAACTAAAATTATTTTTGGTTATTCGTGTTGATTGGGTTTCTAATGAATTAAACCATTATTTTAGAAATTTTTCCAAAAAGGACTCCGCTCCAAATGAAAATACTAATCTGAAAGCACAAAAAACACTACATAAATAACATTTAGTTTCTTTTAAAAATTTAAACAGTTCATATTTAGAAAACCCATTTCTGGTATTTAGAATATTTTAGTAAATATTTTGCGCCCAAAACTGATTCCTTTAATAAACCTTAGATGGTGCCAGTCATCAACAAATATAATCTAATAAATTTCCGTATTATTCTTTTTTGACTTCCATCAATATTTAAATAATAATCATGCATTTTTATCCAAATGATAATAATTTATTCCGAATTTATGTAAAATTATTTTAATCCCTTAAAATCATTAAGTTTTCATATGGTAAAACATATAATTAATACTAAAAGTCGTTATATAAGTCTATAAATATAAACATATTATATACAAATAATTGAATTTTTAAAGGGATGTATCTATAATCCAATTAAAATACAAATATAAAATTTAAAAATAATTCTTTTTTTTTTACAGAAACAATTAAGATTTCCATCACATAAAAAATTTTAATAGAACTTTTCCAAAATTTGAATCTATAGTCTATTTATTTTAAAGAAAATTTTTGGTCCGGAATACTCAAAACTTTCTTTTTATAAAACAATTTTATTATATATTTTCTTTTAAGTTTTTCCATTTTTTTTTTATTTCTTAAAGAAAAACTTTCACAGCTCTAAATTTTACTTGAACAAAAAAAAGTTTTAATATTAAAATTGTTAGTAATTCGAAATCGAAAGAAAATACAAAAGTTCTTAAAAATGCAATTTTATTAAATTGAAAAAAAAAAAAAAATCTTATGGAAGATAGACGGACGACATTTTTGTTATTTTTTAATTTTCTTCGGTAATATTTTAATGATTTGTCTTAAAAAATTCATAAAATTAGAATATTAAAAATGAAAAAAAATATCATTAAAATTTATGATGAAAATCTTGTATATATAGTGATAATTTACAATTTAAAATAAATTATGTCAGATAACAAAAAAGGACATTGAAAGCAATTCAAATATGTGTACAATAAAATAGAATTTTGTATCCCAAAATTATCTTTCAAATTTCCTCAAAACGAAAATGAAATATAAATTTTCTATTTTTTTTTTGTTTTTGATAAATGTTGTTAGAAAAGTTTTGAAAATTTATTTTTATACTCACTTGCAAGTGACTTGCTATTTTATTATTGCATTAACAAAAAAAGGACAATATAAAAACTTATAACAATATAGTCTGGACACAAACCATTATTATAAAGAAAATCAAAATCTAAAAATTCTAGTTTTCCTTTCTCTATTATGTATTACAAATATGATATAAAAGATGACAAAAGGGAATAGTTTTTATTTGTGCACGATTTTCGTCCATTACACTCAAATACATTATTTGAGAAAATTTTTTGGTATGGTTCTTTTTTTTTTTTTTTGTTATTTTTGTTTACGTTAACTCATTGAATTTGCAAGGACAATGATAAAAGTGTACCAACTAAAAAGGTTCCTTTGTGCATAAGTTTTGTTTTATAATGGGTGTACAAATAAAGAAACCATAAAAAAAATTAAAAATAAAAAAAAAATTGAAAAAATAATTTTAAGGATAATTTCGTACCAGACTGAAATAGACGAAGTTTATTTTATTTTATTTTTTTGTTTTTTTGAATTCATGTTTTGTTTTGCTCACACTTTTATTTTGACTCTATTTTATTTAGCTCAAAAAAAAAATGATTCATTTTTTTTATGTGTTTTCAAACTATGAACACTAAATATAACATTGGTTTACCCCTTGCTGTTATCGCATTATTTTTTTTTTAGTGTTACAATAGAAGAATTGGAAAACAAAAAAAATGTTCCGAAACTTTGTCATATAGAAAATACACGTATCCCTTCATATAAAATGGTAAATTTTGCATCTAAAATTGTATATTGAAAAATGTTTATATACAGGGTGAGCTTCATGTAAATTAATTAGTCTGTCTACAGTCTGATATAATAATACATAATACAACTAACTATATAAGACTTTTGGACTCTATCTATATTTATTAAGTATATTTGCATATTTTCAGGCGGTAAAATGAAGAAAATTATAAGGAAAAGTAGCTATTTCACAAACATTTATAATTAGCAGTATATATATATACAGAATTTGAATAATGTGGATTTAGGAAGCAGAGCGTTACTAATTATTTTGTGTATGGTTTTCATTTAAATTGAAAAACGATATTTATTTGTATAATATGTAAAGTAAAAAAATATTATTTTTTACTTTTACATAATGTAGATTCCAAACGCATGATGTTAGTTAATAGCTTATCTGGATTGTAATTTACATGCATATCCAAGAATAATAAAAGTAGTTCGTTGATTATCTAGTTAATAATCCCAATT